>JACGDI010005178.1:555302-637225 GCA_014898725.1 Jacaranda copaia
AATTCACCCTAAAATTCTGCTACATAAATGGCACGTTTTTAGCTGGTGGACTCCTTTGACAAAGGATGTAAAGTGACTCCAACTTGCAAAGGACAACTGATTATTGTATAGATGACCAAGTTGCACAAGACAATTAATTATGCTGCTAAAGTACTCAACTTGCCCACAGGACCTTAAATAAAAATTCCCAAAGGGCATTCAAAGAGAATGGTCCCTCAAGCCCTTTTATCATTTAGAAATTTAAAAAAAAGAAGCTTCAATGACATTATCATTACTAATATTAAAATTGAACATAATATTGCATGTCAATATATGGTCAAAGGGCTTTAATGGTAATATTATATATATTTGATTTGACATCAAACATGCCTTGAAAATCACATAATAATCAAACAACAAAGAGTTACCAATAATATTCCATTACTAATTTCATTTTAGCTGTGGTGGGCCTGAATTTTGGCCCATTGGAGCCCAAATTTGAGGACCACTACAAGAAATGCCAAGCAATTGGGCCTTCAATCCAACAAACCAAAAATTTGAAAGGTTTGGGGTTGAAAATGGAGCCCATTAAGAGATGGATCCCTTAGTTTGTTGGCCATAGATCTTTTTCCCAAGTTCTTTTACCCATGGACCAGACTTCTGGCCCACTCAAAGCTCTTTTAGCCACAAGCCCACAATTGCTTTTCTTTTATTTTTTTGTTCTTTTTGTTTATACATACGAATCTAAGGGTCCGTTAAGTTAGAACACATCAAGCGCAAATTTTATGTCTGAGACTAATACCACTGGTCAAGTGGCCACTTTGCAACCTACTATTCCTCTTGGAGAAAAGACTCTTATTGAATGTAAATTGATATTTCTTAAAATGTTCTACAATAACTTTCGCAATGAATTAAACTAAAAACGACATTCCTTAAGATTGAGCTTTGTGGTGAGGTTAAGCTATTCCTAGGACACATAATACACAAAATTTAACATGATTCAGTTTCAATCAAATAATCTACATTCATGATAGATGGAATAGAAATTCATGAAATTAAAATGAAGAGTGGAGAAATATTTCGCTTACAATCTAATCTCATTACATCCAATTCCCTCCATGTGTTTTTACTCAAACTCAATCTTAGTTGCACTTTTTTTTTTTGTCATTTTAGTTTGGTAAGAGAATCGTCCCCAATTCGATCTGAATACCCCGCAGTCTTGAACATATCCCAATCCAGAACTAGAATTGGTGCAACCAAAATTATTTCAGCCCCACATTGCCCCCACACAATTGGATTGGACGAATCTTAATTACACTTAAAAAAGTGTTTTCCTATCTCTCTCTTTTTGGGGTTGGTTATTCTCTCTATATCTTCTTTTTGGTTAGTAAACTAATTAAGGAAAATGACTAATCTCCATAAAGAGAAATATACTTGTTAGAGGTCCATCTTTTTGACTGGTTTTTCTCAATGGTCTTAAGCAAGCCTTCTTAGAAGCCACAAATTCTCCCAAAACCATTGTTTTTTCTCCATTTTTCTTCTGTAAAAACCCAACTTTTCCCCCATTGCCCCCACCCTTTTATTCTTACATAACAAAAAACCCAAATTATTTAGCTCAACCTATCACCCTATCTTCTTTGTAACAGTCGTATATGTGGTGGTGCCAAAAATCCATTATTTTTTTTTTACCCCATATTTATTACATAAGTTCATCACCTATTTTCGGTTGTTACAAAAGAAAAAATTCAAAATATAACAAAACACAAAAAAAAAAGAAGAGAGAAATTAAAAGAAACTCTTAACTAAATAGAAATTAACAGCGTTTTTCATAATTTTGATTGTCATAATTATGGGATTTCTCCACAAACTTTGGGATGAAACGCTAGCGGGGCCCACACCCGACACCGGCCTGGGAAAACTACGGAAATACAACTCTTTCTCAGCCGCCAGGTCCACCGCTGCTCCGCCGATGGAAATGGCGGGGCCGGCGCATGATGATAGCCATCTTATTCCGATTTCTAGGAGCATCACCGTCGTACGAAGTGATGCTCATCGTAACCTTAATGTTTCCGTGGACTCGCCGTCGGTTCCGTCGTCTCCCGCCGCCGGCTCCAGCGCTCCGAGCTCGCCATTTTCGCGTAAGAGCTAGAGCTTAATTTTCGGTTTTCGATTTTCCTTTCTTTTTTGCATGAAATGTTTTTGGTTTTCTGGGGTGTTTTTTATAATTATTGTTTCTTTTGGGGTGTTTTCAGCAAGTGCCCCTGGTGGGAATTTCAAGAAATTTACGAGGAGAAAACCGACATCTGGGGCACTGCAGAACTCGGAGTATGAGAGTAAGACTGGTTGTGACTTATGATTGGTTGGTTCTCTCTTATGCAATTATTTGCACGTCTTGCAGTCTCTACGTGCTTAAAATGAGCATTTTTGGGTAATTATATTATATATACATATTCTCATATTTATTATATTAAAAATTGACATATATTTAAAATATATATTTATAATTATGTAGATAACACTCGCTTAGAGTTTCTGCAAACATTCATAATTATGAAGATAACATTTATTTAAAGTAAAATTTTTATAATTCATTATCAGTCAAAGAAAAAAAATTAAAATTAATTAAAATAGGTAAATAGTTGAAGTTTTTAAATAAATGATTGTTATTTGTATATGTAAATTTTGTATTGAACATTGAATAAGTAAAAACACAAATTTGGTGTATTAAACTTTGGTATCTTGATTTCTATTTTAAACACAAAAATGCCTTTCCTTTTATGATAGTATAGATAGATTATATTTTTCCTCCTTAGTCCTTAAAGAATTTCATATTTACGCAATCCCACACTAAGAAAAGTTCTTGAATTTGATATGAGTTAGATAGTGTTTAATAAAGTCTAGTTGTTTGTTGTCTATTGGTATCAGTTTCTTATATTATATAGAAGGTCTTGAATTTGACGTAAAATGGGTGTATTGTGCATCTTATGTGCATTGTGTGTAGTTTATATTTTGATTTATTTGATTTGAGAACATAAAAATATTAATTCGTTGAAAAAATAAAATATTCATCATTTGTAATGATTTCTTTCAAAAAAAACAAAAACAAAAAGATAGTGTTTAATTAAATTTATTCAAAATATTTTATAAATTTATACATCTTAGTAGCTTATAAATTCATCCTAACACCCCTTTTTATTCACATTCCACCTAAAAATTAAAGCTATTAGAGATAAGAATTATCCTATTGTAAAACTTTTAACATTCTATATTTTTCTTTCCCCTTTAATTTCTCTTGGAGAACATAGATATTATAAAACATTTGATTCATCTACTTTTGAAAATTGATTTAACACCTTTGGCACCATCTTGACATCACTTAAAGAATATATTGCATTTGAATTAGACATGATACGCATGACTAGAATAAATTATGAATTATTGTATATTATATTTAATATTTGTTTGTTTATTTTAAATAACTTGACATTTAACTTTAATTATTTGCTTCGCTTTAATTGTTTGCTTTGCATGATTATCCCATTCGATAAACTATCATTTATTTCTAATTTAGGTTGAAAAACATATCACATCATAGGACTTTAATACACAAGCCAAGTTTAACCTTAAATACACGCCAAAAATTGAAATTGAATTAAATTGTATATTTATCATATAACATCAAAACAAGCAAAAGAGCTATTATTGGACAACATAGGATTCATCCAAAATTGACTTGAGCACCATTGGAACTATACTAGACATCCTAACATCTGCTAACTTTGTGTTGCCAGGATTGTGATTGCTAAGTTCTTGGGATCGTTGAGTACATCTTTCAGGAGGAAGTGACAATTTTGGGGGGGAAGAACAAACAAAAAAGAAAAGAAACATTATCTTTGTAAATAAATTATACTTATCAGCTCCTTGTGATATGTACATACACCAGTCCAACAGCACATGTAGTTCATAGATAGATGAATAAGCTGGTCCAGATGATGAAGGAAAAAAAATCATCTTTAAGGAAAGTAGGAGAGTTGGATTTTGGGAGTCCTTCTTCCATTGTTTGTGAAGAAAGTGACTTATTTTATTTTTTGTTAGGATATTTTTGGGGCACATCTAAGGATATGTCATATGTGTATATAAAAGCCAGACAGCATTTGATACTTTGATTTGATTCTAGTAATCAAGCATTGTAGTACCAAGTTCCAGTACAAACATCAACTGCAAGAAAGAATGCTTTTCAACTACCAAAATCACATCGATGATGTTCCGCCAATTGGAACTTGTGTTCACTCATTACAATATACAACATAGTAGTGTTTTGAAACTACCAAGAAATAAGGAGGCAATATGAATCCATGAACATATACAGCATAATAGTGTTATTGTACTTATCTGGGTAGGTGATTCTTCCAATCTTGATCATTTGACATCATAGTCCATGCCGGTGTCCCGGAAGGCAAAAGCCGAGCAGATTTACTTGATGTGGGGAACAATTATCTCGGCTTTGACTCACTTCCCTTGCTCCTAAATGTTGATAATGAGAAAAATGATCTTGGAGCTGTGGAAAAACAGAGTAAATTATAAGCGAGCCAGATTGCCAATATACACTAGTTAATCATGAAAACTTAAAGACGAGCTTGTGCTACCAATATCAACAAGAAATAAGTTAAATACATTTTCTTTCGTAGTACTTCATAAAATTTGAAATGAAGAAAGTATGATATTGTGTACACTTCACCTTTAATGGAGCTCCCAGAAATATGATCCTCTCTTAGTTTGAAGTTGGCCGGAGGTGCTGGGATAGAACTGAGTGAGGATTGCACTGTGAGAAGAAAAGGCCATAAACATATCAACGAACAGCCTACGAATGCTTAATCCCTAATCTGAATATTCACTGCCACAACCCATCGCATGGAAACTCCAGAAAAATGACTTGACAAAGATGTGAATTAAAACAGAAAAATAGTAAATGAAAGTTTTGCACAGTAGATAATTTGCTGGTAAACATACAAAGGAGAAGTCAATATATAAAGAGATTGCATAAATCACCTGATTCATTGAAAAACTCGCTTACGTTGAAGCTATCATCAGAAGGTTGAGCTTGAGAAAATCCCATTCTTGACTTCCTGAGATCTTCTGATGACCGATTGGCAGGATCTCGTCCATCTTCTGTATCATCATCTCCTTCAGATGTGGTAGCAGAGATCCAGTCAATCAGACTCTCTTGGCCACGATTCTTCCTTCCAAATTTCAGTAGCCTTTTGAATCCCCGTGTCATATCCTTACGGGATACATTATTTGATGAAGGGGCTACTAACATTGGCTTCTGGGCTGCTCCCCATTTCTTCCTCATTCGAGCAGCATCTGCCTCAATTTGATTTAAAGAATGTGAATTCCATGAAGCAGGACTTCCTACTGGGGAATCCAAAACATCAACATCCGATGTCTCGTGGTGATACAAGAAGGGATTTTGGGTACGCGAATTCCACGACACAGGACTTTCACTGGGCCACTCTTGCATAGAGTCAACAGGGAGGAAGCTGGAAGGAATATCACTAGGCAATTGTGAACCCAAAGCCTGGTCAACTCGAGAAAAGGCGAGAGTGCCATCCCCATTTTCAGATCCAGAATTCACAAATTTCTCCCCATCTTCTGAAGTCTCATGCCCTTCAGTGTTCAGGGGCCCGATTTCTTCCTCTCCATCTTCAATGGTACTCTGGAATTCATCAGGTCCAGAGACCATGCTATCATTTTCATCTATATTTTCTACAGGCTCCGATCCCACAGAGGGCCTCTGCCTTGCAGTATTTGTTCGAGCAACAAAGCCAGCACGGCTACCCTTTTTAAGAAAAGGCTTTGTCCCAACATTTTTCAAGATTTCCTCATCAAATTTTATTGGCGTTGAAACAACACCATCAGAGTCCAGAGGAGATATTTCCCTGAATTCAATTGGATTTGCAGAGCTTTTCCTCAATGCCTGCATTCTACGTGACTTCTCCTCCTTAACAGTAGCCGCTTCTTCATTTGTGCTTTTGCTGCGCGTATAATTTCTTACTTGTGAACGAGTTGTTTTACTGCTGCCAGAAGAAGGCTTAGTATTTTCTTTTCTCAGGTCAGAGAAATTGGGAACAGATTGAGCAAGAGAGTTTTCAGGTTGCATTCTTCGCTTCCCAGAACCAGCGGAAGTTTTGGTGGCAGACCTTGGAACAGGAGCTGCTGAGGTGCGAGGAGTAGATGATGTCAAAAATCTGTTATTGGGTAAAAGCTTCTTCCCTTGTGTACCAAAAGCTGTCTCTTCACGAGGCTGATTCATCCCTGGAGAATCCAATGCTTCCTCATCATCGTCACTGTCCCCGAAATCCAAATATTGCTGTCAAAAAAGAAACTTTTACACGGTTGGTTAAAAATCCACATAAAACTAACTCCAGTAAATCCTAAATAAGAAAACAGTTATAGGAAAATGGTTCCATTCATTAGTGTCATGCATTGCTAGAACATAAATGTAAATCTACCTGCTCCCTTTTCATAATTGACCGGCTATTATATGATCTGAGTCTATCAGCCCGCCGACGAGCACTGGATACTGAATCCTGTCTGTCTGCAGAACCTGAAAATTTGGCCTTCATCTCAGATCTACTCCTCTCAAGGCTATCCTGCATAGACTTCAATCTTGCTTCTTTCTCTGCCCTGTTGGAACTCCAATCTTCCCTCAGTTTGGCGTCCCTTTTCTGGATATACCTGTCATAGAGTTTCCCACGAGACCCCTCTGAAACATTAAGCTCAGAGAAACTCCTATTCAAAGCATCACCACAGCTCTGGCTATCACTTGTTTTCATGAAAGAGGAAGCATCAAACTTAACCTTGTTCTTTGAATTCCCAGTAGGTTCGTTTGACTTAGAATTTTCAGAAAATTGAGTAGTTATATCTGCTACTGGTTTTGAGTAGTGTATACTACTTGCTGGCTCATGTTGTGCCTCTTCTGAGTTGCCTTTACGGGCAGAATTGGATTGATCCCCAGGGACTCGCAGTTTATGCTCGGCAAAGAGCTTTTCAAGCTCATTTGCTTTCATCTTTAACTCATCATTGAATCCCTGATTTCCCTTTGATTGCCTTATTCTTTGAACTTGCTCTGGAGGCGGCGTCGAAAAAGAATCAAAGCCTTCCTGAGCCTCTGTTTTGACTTTGCCAGTAAGTGATCCCCTGCTGTTTCCACTAAAACCACTTTCCTCTCGTTGGACCCCTGCTTTCTTACTCAGTTCAGCTGCTAAACCTTGTCTATTGAGCTTCATCTTCTGTGGTGGTACAGAATCCTCAACTCCTGAAACAGGATCACTGGATACCTTCTCAGAAGCGTGTGATTCTTTCTTTTTAACTACTTCAGTTTTCCCAACAGATCTTACCTCTTGCTGAGCAGAGGAAGAATCCCTTTCAATCCCTTTATAGCTAGCAGCAAAAGCCTCTCGAATTCTTGAACCAGAAGTTCTTTGAAACACCTCAGACTCACCAATAGTCTTCCTGGTAGACTTCATAATTGTTCGTGTAACAGACTCATCCTTCGATTCAGAATCTTCTCTATGTTTTGGGATATCAGCCTGTCCACCACCTTTGCTTCCAATAGGCTTAATCTGTGCCAGTGAAGAACCCTGGTCCTTGACCCCAGCAATCTCTGACTGTCGCCCACTAAGATCTTCACCACTCTGAAGAACCTTTAACTTCCCCTGATCCCCAAGCACAACAGCACTTTCGCTATTACCACCAAGAAAATTTTTGAACTTTTCTTTTGAATTTTCTTGATTGTCTACCCTACTAATAGAGGACCTTGACTGGGTCTTGCCAAGCACTTGGTCTGTCAAACCATCACTTTGACCAGGAACCAAATTGGAATTGTACCTACCAGACTCAAAAAACTCTTCAGGCTTATTAGAAGAAGCGTCTCTCAATTTGCTATCACTACCCCTACTCGTACTAGGAATGACCTTTATATCTGGCTTAACAACTGACAAACTCTTTGCTGCATCATCATTCAAATTTGAAATTTTATTCTCCTGAGAGATTGTTGCAGAGGATGGAGTATAGGGGCTCTCGGTATCCTTCTTTTCAGTAGTCAAGTCAATGCTCATATCACTAGCTCCACTCCACCTCCTCAACACCGCCTTCTCTGCTGCCGCTCCCATTGTCGACACATCAGATGACAGCCGCCGCAGCTCAACAGACTTTACAACAACGGGCTTCCCACCAGAACTCTCTTTCTGTTTGTTCTCAAACAAGTTTATCCTGTCCTGAACGCTGAGTCGCCTCGCCGGCTGACTCGCCTGAATCGACTCCGTTTGATCAGGAGTTGAGGTCTCATCCTTCCTATCTTTTTCCCCAGAAGTGTCGTTCGGCTTGTTTACGTCGTCCCTTTCGACACTGGAATCTCTGCTGAAAGTCCGCCGTAAGGAGAAGGTGATGGGTGGGGGATTGGGCTGCCCATACGTGGCCGTTTCTTGGCGGGGTTGCGGGGAGTGAGGGTCGTCGTCGATGGACATATCCGAGCCGCATGAGGAACGGACAGCCCGATCTTCCGGTCCGAATTTCCATTGGTTGATAATATCGGGCCGTCTCTCGCACAGCGATATGAACTTGTCACAAGCTTCACTGCATAAACAGAAAAAACGATTACTGCTCCAATTTCACATAAACAAAACACAGCTTTTATTTATTTAAGGAAAAAGAAGAAACTCAGGATCAAAATTGCAAAAATGTCCCCGCCAATTTAGAATTTTCCGTTTTACTGTCGGATCAACTTCCATAACTCGGGCCCGCGAAGGGAAACATATCTTAAAGTAAAATGGGCTCAATAAAGACGGCCCACGAGGAAACCGACTTTTCATATTTCGCAGCCACGGCAGGCCCCAATAGTCTATTGCAGCGCAGGGTAAGCAATTTACCCAAACTAACCAAATATTTGAGCCGTAAAAGAAAGCAACCAGTTTCCGTGCCTAGGATGATTTAAAGGATTTACAGTGAGATAATTTCACCACTTGCAAATTTCCAAATGTCAATAGACCAGATCAACTCATTTTTGCTTGTTCAGCCTCGTCTATTTTTATGTGAGCTTTGCATGGTGGAGGCATATCTCACACGCTATGGAAAAGGAGAAGTACTCCGGTAATAATTTTTTTTCCTTTTTTGTGAATAAATAGAGGGACATTTAGAATCCTTACTTTAGGCGATGAGCGCCAAATCTATCAGCAAACATTTGAAGCTCCGAAACTGTGTCAACATTGAAACCAGCGGCAGCAGCACGAGCACAGGCAGTAGATAGGTCCTGCTGCACCGCTGCAAGCCTTAAGTCAATAGCTCTCAGAAGCTCCTTCCTGTATTGATTAGAACCAGAAGAATAAGTATGGCGCATAAAAGAGAGTGAGGCCATTCGCAAGCAAAGACCAGCCAAATGAGTTTCAGCTCTGATGAGTGAACCATGACAAAAATACTTGCATTCACATCAAAGTTCACTTTATATTTATGTGATCGTACGTGTCATAACTATATAATCTTAAAACTGCAAGCCACTATGACATTGCCTTGAAAGTTATGATTTGGAAAATAAAAACTCATAACCATTCTAAGGCTCATTGGGAACAATTGTAGCACAGACAATCTCACATGCTCAATAGATATATCACCATCAACAATATATGGTAAGACTTAAAATAAAATAAGCTAGCAGGGGAATACTTTGTAGCGTCATCTGTAGCTGTCACCCCTGATCCACCTCCACCTGGAGCAAATAAATAGATCTTAGTAAGGATTTTGGAGAGAGAAAACATACCGGTAGTAGTAGTTCCTCAAAAAGATAAAGTAGCAACCAAGTAATCAAACTTGGTATCTATTCTTAAGCACCCCATCGCCTCACCAGAGAAAACAAAGTTGAACAAAAAGTCCATACACTAGAATTGTTAAACGAGCTTAAAGAATCTTGAAAACGTAGATTATTCATATCTCTTGATAGATCAATAAATTGACATGCATGATAAATATATACCAGAATAAATTGACATGCATGATAGATATATCAGAAAAGTACTGAATAGAGGAGTCATTGTGACTTTTCTCGAATCCTGACTTTTCAATGAAAGCTCATGCAGACTCCAAGATACATTGTCATAGATTTGTTATGGCAGTAAAAGAAAGATTAAAAACTTTGACACAATTCAAGGCTTCATGGTTCCTGTGGAGGTAAAGAGGCACTGCCTGTTAAAAATGTTTATCGAACTTTGTGGCAAATTAGCACATTACTTGGCTTCAGACAGTCACACACACAGGTAAAATCTTGATCAAAATCGTAAAAGCTATCAATAAGCATCAATTGTAACAGAAAGCTAATATCATATTCTTCAATTTAGTTGTTGAATATGATCTGACGGAAGACAGTGGGTAAGGCAGAATACTTGTTCCTATCTAATTATAAAAACAAATTAAAAAGGCTCAGTTCATCAGTTATAAAGGATGTTGATCATGTCAAGTAGGTAAAGTTTATTCCCTTGTATGAAAGATAGTTCAACACGTATAGCAAACAATAGTCACAACTGTATCAGTTCAAGAATTTCCACCACAGCATGAATCCCAGAATAACTGTTCATCTAGTGAATACACTTCTGTCATATAGAAAGCTTGTTAGTTGTTTATCAGCGACAAAGGATTGAAGGAGACAGGTGAAGATTACGAACATTAACTGAACTTAACTGAGATATGCCTTATCCCATTAAAGTCTATGGTCAGCTACACCTATCTTCTAAAATATAAGACGAAGATTTCCTGGAATAGTTAGTGATAAAGTTTAATAAGTTACCGCAAAAAGGTATCATATGGTCCTCCCATAAAGTAATATGCAAGCAACAAAGAGCTGGACAGAACTTCTAGGTGTATGCACAATCAAATAACACAGTTCAAGGTACCACCAGCCTTTCTATGGCTTTCCATAGTCAGATATCACATGCAACCAAACTAAAGAGAAAAATATAATAGATTGACAGCAAGTAATTGGAAGCCATACCTGAAAGTTGATCTCCTGCTCCCTGAAACAGATGACAGGAGTTATTTAGCCTTGCTCCATTTACAGAACTAACAATTGAACAATAAGATGACAAATAAATAAGTACCTGTGCATAAATTCGTCGGGCAGCTTCTAACTGGGACATCTCGGCATCAAAGGTATTGACCAGTTCCAAAACTTCAGGTGTGCTGACAAATCGTACAAACCTGAAAACAAAATTATGAAATAGTCATATAGATGTCTAGTAGTTTAAATGACTGAATTCCTTACAAAGTTTTCAATGGCACTACCTCTCAAGTGTTCCCTTGGTGAACCACGCTTCAGCATTTTTACGTCGTCCAACTTCAAGCTTAACTGATTGTGCATCAGAGGCAACTTGTTCCTCTGCAACCTTTAAATGTGCAACAAATGGTTTAAGCAATCCTGATGCGAGTTTCTCCGTGCTCCCACCACTGGAAACAAACAATTCACATCTGGCCAAGAGGAGCTCTCATTAAATAACAAATTTTACCTAGGAACTCTGATGAATAAAGATATCAACCATAAAGGAACAAATGTTCACCGTGAGCGTTTCGGGGAAAGCTGAAATACAGCATAATCTAAAGGAGCATCCGGTTTCATCTTTTCCATACTAGGAAATGACACAGTTATCTCAGTCTTCGTTCATATATGCACTTCCACCTCCCCCAAAACCTCTACAGATATCAAAGTATAACCATCCTTTGAACCGTGCAGATAATGGATCACCTGCAACACCCTGCATTCCACATATAGAAGTTAGATTAAAAGAAATAGCCAAATAACAAATATGCTTTCCAAAGTATGCATAAATTCTAATTACTGTACGCCTGAAATCAGAAATGCACTTACAAGAGTAAGCATGTATTCAGATTGAAATAAAACCATTAATCAGACGATAAGTAGCAGACACAAGATCTCAATTAAAAATCTTAACCATTAAAAGATATACTTCAAATTGAAATATATCAACAACACAAAATCCATAAAATGAGAGCAATGCACTTCAGAATGAACTACATCAACACTACAAAATAAATCAGAAAATAAGCACAAAATCGAAATTCACTCAGATCTGATTGTGCACAAACCAAACTCAAATGCTAGACATCAGCTTCAATTCAGCATCATCACAACTCTGTATCAGCTCAATCGAAAGCAATGCGGAAATGTTTGAACACTTACCACAACAGCTGGCCGAAATAATGGGAAAAAAATAAATAAATAAATAACACCAGTGAATCCAAATTAACTTAGTTCCACAAAAACGCAAGTCGATCGAGGAAAATCAAAAACTGACCTCAACAATGTCAATGCGGAGATCTTCAATTCCAGAACCCGATCGTCGGATTCAAGTCCAATTATCCAAAAAATCTCCAAGAATATTTAACTCAAAAATGGCAGGTTTTGGGGGGTTTTTTCAAAAGTTTCCAAAAAACCCTACAAATGCAGGGCTGTGGTTTTTGCTTTACCCCTTTCTTTAGCTGAAATGGAGTGTATGTATAGCGTTTGTATATGTCTCTTTCTGGCTATGCAATACATATAAGAAACTGTACATATAGAGAGAGAAAGTGGGAGATTTGGAGGAGCGGAGGATGAAGTGTAGAGTGGTCTTCTGATGCTGTTGTAGTTTGTGCTTTCAGTAAATAATGAATTTCAATTTCTCTTTTTTTTTCTCTTTTTTCTTTTTCTGTTTTCTTTTAGTATTTTTCTTTTTGTTTTCTCTTTTGTTGTTTGTTGTAATGTAATGTTTGAAATCTTAACTTTGCAGGGGGTGGGGAGAGGGTGATGAGAAAGACAAAAGCGACAGTCACCAATTGCTGTTGGAGTGAAATGACATAAATGCCCATCAATGTTATTTATTTGGTAAAATTAAGTCCAATGAATTTCAATTTCTTCTTAGGTAATATTAATTATTTTGCATTTGGAATTATTGAAATTGGAATCAAATTACGATTTTTGCACTTATGCATTTCTAAGAGAGATAGAAGGTAAGGGCTTGTTCGTTTATGAATTAAAGTATTTTGTCAAAATATTTTGAATAAATAATTTTTGAAAATATTTGTTTATTTGTGTTTTATGATGGAACAAAATGTCACTTTACTAACTTTTTTTATGGGTTGGTAAAGTGAAATTAATATTTTAAAATTATGTATGTATGTGTATGTATAGATTGGGTAGGAGGGACAAAAAATGAGGGAGTTAGACATTGGAGAATGGTGGGGAGTGAATTGTAAGGGTATTTTTGACCTTTTTGAGTATATTTTGAATAGTAAAATTGGGGAATATAATTGATGGGCTGTCTATTTGCGTTTTGTGAGTTAAAAAATATTTTGACAATTTACAAACAAATAATGCTTAAGGGACTGATCTACTTTTATTTGATTATAGCACAAATATTATCTTCTTTGTTCATAAATTTAATTTATCACATTGACAAAATCTCTAGCCATCAAAATTATTTTTAATTTGCTTGATGTGAAAGAAATATCCGACAATCAAATCTAATGATGTTAAAAGCCCTCTGATTTACGATAAAGTAGATAGGAGGTACTGGATCAATAATATAACTTTTTTCATGTAATTCAAATCGAATTATTAATTGAATTATTAACAATCTATTCACAACGTATACCTTTACAACAGCACAAATAAATATGATAAAATCTCTATATATGAACAAAATGTATTAAGGCAAACAACAACAACAACAAAAATGCATCAAATAGATTATAATATTTAATAGATTTGAAGGGGCATGCTTTGGGTGGTTGAATCACATGTTCAAATGAATTATGAGAAAGTGTCTAAGAAGAAATGGCCATTTGAATTAGGAATCCACTTACACCTCATACAAAAAATAATACAAATAATCACTAAACATAATTTAAAAAAATAAATAAAATAGTATTTCATATTGAATAATTTTGATGCATAATTCTTAAACAAATGGTTACTTGTTCCAAATACTTATTGCAACTATTAATCCTTATAAGGGAGAATTTTTAAAAGATTTAAATATCTTTATTTTTAGTTAAAATTTTAAAAATACTCTAAAATTCATGTTTTTTCTAAACGGTTGGCCCACCCACCCGCCCGCCCATACCCATAGGATGGGGTGATCTCGGCCCTCCATACCACGACACATGTACAAAGAAGATAATGTCTACACCAGACAAACACAATATAAACTAATCCCATGATCAATTATAAATACCCGTTCATTTATAGTTTAAAAGATCAACTAATAACATTTATACTTATTTGTACTTCGTATGTCTCTACCATTTGACCTCTAGAGTCCTCGACTGATTCTATCATTTGGTCTAATAAACGCTCACTCGAACTTTCATCTTTAATTGACTTCTCGACCATGGATAAATATACTGTTTGTTATTTATTACGACATCAAAATCCCATCTCATTTTGGTAAACAATCCAATCCTCTCATTACCAAACATATTGAAGAGTAGTTTGATCAAAGAAACCAACAAATCTTTTCATTTTCATATTGTCGCTACGACATAATGTTAATACGAAGTTGTATATCAATTATAAGAGGAATAATAATATTTTACCATTCAAACTGTAATATTTTGCCACTTAAATAATTTTCAATAGTTTGTGTCTTAAATTATAGAGAGTTATGATAAATTTTTACGAAATATTTCTTTAAACATTCTCGTCCACTGACATATCTGATTTTGAAAAATAAAATCGTCAAATTATATTGACATTGTCGTATTTTAAAATTGATGCACGTTCTCACTTTACTACCATAACTTCAAAAATTATTAAAAAGAAACATAAAATTATGTTGTGACAACTTTCTTTGTTTGTGCCAATTATTCATGTGAGTTTATTTCTTTGTTTGACCAACTCCAAGACAACCCCTTTTTGTTAAGACAAAATTAATATGTCTAGGAGTTAGGTTGAAAGTGACATGGCACGATTTGGGCAAGATTTAAATTATTTATATATTAATAAACATAATTAAAAAAAATTAACTAATTTATTTTTGAACTTAAAAGCTGGGGCAGAAAGTCATGTGGAGCAGGATACAGTTGTCATGTAAGATTTTTTCTTCTTCTTTTTTTATTTTTTTATTTTTTAAATTTATTGGCTCTTGATTGAAATGGACCACTTAAAAAGATAATGTCATCTTCTTGTAACATTAGGTAAACCCTAAATAGAAACGGTTATTTATAGATAAAAAAGTGAAAGTGACAACACAAATAATGTTGCTGCAGCAGCACTATTGATTTATCAAAAATAAAATAAAATAAAATAAAATAAAAGTAATTTAATTATTATCATTAATGGCTTATTAGTGGAATTTTTGTTTATTGATAATTATGATGCTAATACCCCTCCCAAAACAAAAAAAGAAAAGAAAAGATAGAAATAAAAATCTTATTTACTAATTTATTGGTCTTAATATTTATTATTTATTAATGACAAAATGTATGCATTGGAACTTAAAGAAGAAAGTTTATTTTAAAAAGGTTTAAGAGCATATAAGCATTTTATTGAAAATTTATTTATCATAGTGAAGCATTTGTTTATGGAGCACCATTAGCTGATTTTATACATTATTTTACAATCATCATTTATTAAAAAAAAATAAAATAAAATTTTATTGTTTGGATTTAAGAAAATAGTAACTAAGAAATGATAAATTGCATATACTACAAAATTGAAATTAGTTGAACTTGATTTGAATTTCTAAAAATTATTATTACTATCGTCAATATAAGTTATAACATTACTACAATCTAGAACTATAGTCGTATTATTATTAATATAATATATTTAATTTTATTAATAGCATATTAAATAATGGTCCTGGTTATAGTCATTGTCATATATATATATGCATATTTTAAACACATGCACATCAATGATATAAGTGTGGAGATGATTCCACTGGATCTATTCACCACTCAGCTAGTTATTATCAATATGATCAATATTAGTATCGAATATTATTGTTACTGTCATTATTTATTGCGTAAAATTTTGAATAAATACATTTTAATATTTTCAATTTTTTTCTTCTTTTTTTAACCTATGATATATGGCTAAATGTGCCAAACTAAAACTTGTGATACACATGAATGGCCATCAAGTTTTCTTGCCTTCATCTTCTTGTTCTTATTTTGCAAAGCTTTTAGCCCCACCCCACCCACCCCACCACACCCCACACCCCCCATACACACAATGAATCATTTTTAGATCTAAGGAATTCCAATCCCCAACTGCATATGATATATGGACTTTTTCCTTTTTTATTTTTTCCCCAAAAAATTCTTTATAAAACTAAGCTTAGATTTGAATTCAAAGGTGGCCCATCAATTGAATGGCCGGTGGGTAGTCTATGGTAAGTTTGACTTATAGAAAGTTGTTTAAGTCATGCCTTTCTTATTTAGGGCACCCCAAGAACATGTTTCATTTTTTTCCCCAAAGTTTTTTTATTAATTTAATAGAAAAGATATAAAATCGTTAGTCAATAATTTGAAAAATGAGGGCGATGCTAATAATAGTATGCCCCAATAATATAAACAAACTTATATATTTAAATTTCTAATGCAATTTAAGTTTAGAATCCTAAAAATTTTCAGGACGTATTTGATTGACAGTCTCATCGTAAAAGAGTTAAAATATGCCTTTCTTATAAGCTAAATTACATACTTTTTTTAGTTTAAGCATATGGAATTTTTTTTTCATTAAAACAAATAAATAGATAACTTCTAAGGAAAATAAGAAATATTTAGACTAGTTCTTAGGCAATATAAAGCTATTATACTTCATGGGCCTAAGCTCATTAGTTAGCCCAAGTCAAGATGCATATTATTGTGAAATTACCAAGTTGGACTTTATGGGGCTTTATGGTCTTTATCCCAGGACCTTAGGAATTTAAATTTTTACCCTTACTAAGTTGGATTGATATGATAATTATAATAATAATTACTTTACAATCGACATGTAGTAATTATATAAGAAGTATAATTTACTTGTTACGAATGCAGTCAAATTCAATTTTAGATTAAAATTTTTTAAATCTCGTGACACTTAATAATTTATTCACGTTGTATTTATTAACTAAAAAATATAATAAATGATGTACTAATTTGTATAAGTAAATTTCAAATATGAATAAATGAATTATACCATTCTTTAATGTCATCCACATATGTGACATGTCTAGGTAAATTATAAGAAATCTCATCATATCCATTTTGGAAAATTTTTCCTTCCTTTTTAGGTTGCTTATCCTAAAATCATGCATGTAATCATGATTTTGGCGCACCTAAGTTGGGTATATAAAATATATATATATATATATATATATATCTTTAATTAATTTTTGGAGCTTCAAAGAAAGAACAAAATAAATACTATAATTTTTTTAAAAGCAAAACCATCATTTTCACCCTTTTTGGCTTAATCACAATTTGCATTATCTAATGATTAAATCTTTGCAATCATTTGGGTTGAATTTGACTTATGATGTTCATTTGCACAAAAATCTATGGTTTGTGACCTTAATGTGCAGTTTAATTTCATCTAAGTACCATATAAAGCATCTAAAATTGTCCATCCTCAAGTTTCTCTTATAAAATTTCTTTTTATATTTTGCATATTAAATGCTATCTAAGTACTTTTTCATTTAAGGTGTGATCATTCACTTTACGAATGAAAAGTTGAGTTGATATGGTTTCTCAAGGGGAGTGATAAAATTTCAATTAACATGTTCAAAATAAATAATCTGAATTCTCGACCTACAATACAGATAAATCTGAAAGAGGTTTTGGACTTTTTGTCTATCTTAAAAATGGCGCATCTAATTGACCAGTGATTGTATCAAAATTGGTGCATCAGGATGTGCTAGCATTTATCCTAAGTTAGGATTGAATTCGAAATATGCTTGATTTGCGCCTGAGATTTGACTTGCAAAAATATAGTCATCCTTGCCACTTTCATCCTGAAATCTAAAAGGAAAGTTCTATGTTGCCAGTGGATGTTTTAAAATTTGAATTCCTCAACATTTTTCACTTTATTCCATGTCTACTTTACTCATTCAAAGATTTCTACAAATGTAGGACAACATTGAACAAGTTATATTGTACACAACTTGTTGCCAACTCTTAGGTTGCTCATCAACAGAGATAAATGGATTTCATTCAATAATTTGATATGGATATTTCATGGCTCATCTCAGATCAAGATCTAAAATAACAAAAGTTTTTGACTATCAACTGAAATAATGACAAAAACAATTAACTAAAAAGAAAAACACTAGAACTTTAGGAAAAAGGGTATAGTCAATTTCTCTTATAAGTGGAGAAGAAAGGATTTATAAAAGTTGAGAGAAAAGAATTTATTATTGTATTTTGAGGGAAGCCCATTAAGTTGTCTCTTTTCAAGCATAATTTACATAATAAACTATAACTGTCTTAAAAGTATTTTGCAAATATACCATCGTATTAAAAGTGAAATTTAATTTGTGTTTTGTTGAAGTTGATCCCATTAATCATTTTGGGGTTTCATTATAAAATATGGATAAGCGCGTCAACTTAGGAATGTCATCAAGGCGAGACGGGCGGGGCGAGGATAGGTTCCTTGCCCTATGAAGTCAAAATAATCCCCATTCTTGCCTCTATCCTCGTAATGGGTACCTATTCTCACTTTTCTATGGGAGACAGATATTCAGAGGTATTCATGAGTTTAATGTAATTAAAATTTATAAAATTTATTAAAAAATTTGAAAAAAAAAAGAAGTGCTAGACTTTTTCTGTAATGTAAATTACTTTCAAAATTAAAATTTTTTTTACATAAAACACAATATTTAATTATATTTTACAATAAAATATTAAAAATAAATAATTAACACATAAACATACATTTCAACAAACCATAGCAATTCTTCCCAATAACTCTCCATTTAGGTTGGCTCTTCAAAAATATATATAATTCATGAGAAGAAAACATTAATTTAATTAATTTAAATGTGTAACAGATATTCACTGGGACAGGGACTATGATCCCCTGTCCCGTTTAACAATTGGGGACCAAAATTGTAACCATCTCCATTCCGATGAGGAGAAAATACCCATTTGTTTGACTGTTTAGTCAGGGAAAGTTTCCCTTTGGAAGAAGCTAAACTCCCAGAACACCCCCACCCCCACCCCCACCCCACAAAAAAATAAAAAATAAAAAATAATTGTCTCGAGCAGAATTCATAGAATTTACACACAAGTTTATGTTAATAATCACAAAATTAATGAATATAATTAATGTTACTTATGTAGATAATTTAAACTTAAAATATGCTAAATTTGGCTAATTAGTAGCCCGGGTTGTAAGTTGTAATGGCTTGAATGATAAACAATGAGTGAAGGTCAAAACATAGAAATTACAAACTGATTTGAAAATGACTAAACAGAAAAACTTAAAGATAAGCTAAGCACTGGCTAAGTGACATATGGAGGTAAGAAAAATTGATGGGGAAATTAAAACATTTTTGCTTATGATTTATGAATGCGACATAGAAAACATTTTAATTTGAAAAATAAAATTGAATATACAAAACGAAGAATAGTCGGCATCGTGTAACATAATTCCATTTCAATTAATAACCTATATCCACAATATAAAGAAAAAATGACATTTTATAAAGTCACATCGAGGAGTACAAAGATATTTTGAATCTAAATCTCAATCTTACAACATTCGACTCCCCAAAGTTTTTTTAGTCAAACTAAATCTCTTATTACACTGAAAAATATTTCCTCATTCCGAATTTGATGTTTTGAGAAAAAATCATCGACACAACTATATCAAATTTATGTTTGAAAAAAAAATCTGAAATAAAAAAGATATCCGTATTATGACACCACGATGATGAACTTTCTACACATGGGCGTTGTTGCGTCCAAAGAGAATTATATTTCATTAAATTACAAGTGAGGAGTATAGAAATGTATGTTCTAATCCCAAATTTCAAATTGGCAACAAATATGATAGTATCCATAATTATATAAGTTCATTCCATCATACAAACTATAGAAAAACAATTTGAATCCTTTATTACATCTCTTATTCTATATGAATATACGATAGTATATTAAATATTGTTTTATAAAAATAATTAATTGAAAATTAAATACACGTGACATAAATACAACAAGTTAGAATAAGAAATAAAATAGAGAATAAAATAAAAAATTCAAAATGTAAAAAAAAATTAATTTAAATTATTGAAGTGTTTGAATCCTAAATTGTCTTCTTAACAAAGCCACATGACATCAATGAACTAAGAAGCAACCACAAAAGTCATCTTCCACAGCTTCTTTCAATTGTATTTTGCTCTTAACAAACACAATACACAGATATATCCATTGCCAATGGCCAATGCGCCGGCACTGAAAATCCAATAGTCAAATATCTTAACCAAGAGCCGGCCCGCCAATCTCTACAGCAATATTCAGCTGCTGCCCTTTTTCTTTTTCTTTTTAATATGTCCAAACTTCAACTTTGTATCCGTAAAAAAAGACATTGAACAGTAACTAATGGCAAAGATTTGAGGCGAATCCTAAGTATTATGGGCTTCTTGCTAGTTTTGCACGGCTATAATCATATGAATTGTCGAAGGAGGCGATTACTCCAAGTCCCTTCAATTGAATATTGTCCATTATTACAGCTAATTTGCTAACTTCTTCTTCTTCTTCTGCATCATCTTTTCCGCCATATTCTACAGACAGAGAGAGAGCATAGAACTCGTCGAAATCCATGGCCGATCATTCAGTTGATACTGAAAATTCATGGATGAATAATACTCCTGAAAGGCGGAGGCACACAACTCCTGTCAGGTCTCAGCATTTCACTACTTCATTCTCAAGCTCAAGTTCCTACAATTTCTCTCAAAACCGGCTGCCGTGGAGGCGGAGGAGCGCAGCTCCCGCCACCCCTTTTGCCACCGACGATGATAGGTCGTGGCAAAGTGAGGTATCGTGGCACTTTGAGCCGACGGGTTGGCAGGAGAATCTTGGCGCAGCACTTAGTCCATGGACGGGAAATTCAGGCACCAATTCATCCAGGATTTTCAGGAGATCGGCCAATGATTATTATCTGGCACATACTTATGGCGGTTTGCAGAACTTCACCAATCCTTACCATGAGAATTCTCATTCTGGCTATGATACATTGCCATCAGGGAGGCTTGAGCTGCAGAGTTATGTTGCCAGGGCTGATAATGAAAGTTCGTTTTCTTGGCATAGTAGAAGTCCAGTTTTGTCGACAATCAGAGAACGGAGTGCTGAAAATAGTGGCCCTTTGGCTGAGAAAGATGATCTGAGCACAACTCATTATGGTGGCCCACAAGACATAGATCGGCAAATTCGAATTATGGAGACTTATCGTGACTGCAAGCAGCATCAGGATCCGAAATGGTTTTCTGTTTCACATGCTTATATGGAAAATAATGTATCAAATTCAAGGGGGAATGCAAATTTTCATCATAAGTTAAGCCATGGCCATGAGGGGCAATATGATTTGGAATCTGTTGATAATAGTCATCATTATTACAACAGCCATCGTGGTCATTCTATGCAGTCGGCTAGTCAGCCGAATGGGGTTGGTGATGGCATTGGTCACCAGCCACCATTTGTGGAAGAGGATGATGAGGAAGAGGAACCCGTGGCACCAAAATCAGTTGGGCTGTTTAGCTTGTTCAGGTATTCGACGAAGCTGGATTTAATACTAATCCTGTTTGGATGTTTCGGAGCTTTTATTAATGGAGGCTCTCTTCCTTGGTATTCTTATCTTTTTGGGAGTTTTGTCAACAAACTTGCCAAAGGACAAGACAGCGACAAACATCATATGATGCGGGAAGTGAATAAGGTATGCATTCTTGTGCAAAGTTTAAGTAAAACTTTATGATAATTCTGTAACAAATCTCAATTATCTTTACTAATGCAAATATTTGAACTCGATCTCTTATTTTTTAATCACTTTGATCAGGTATGTCTGCTTATGACTGGATTAGCAGCAGTAGTTACAGTCGGAGCTTACTTAGGTAAAAGTCCCTCTTACAAAATCCCAAGTTTCTATTTTGTGAAGTTTAATACTTGCAACATTCTTTAATCTGATGGCAGAGATCACTTGCTGGAGAATTGTTGGTGAAAGATCAGCACACAGGATAAGATCTGAGTATCTAAGAGCTGTTCTACGTCAGGACATAGGATTTTTCGACACAGAAATAAGTACTAGTGATATCATGCATGGAATCTCTAGTGATGTTGCACAAATCCAAGAAGTGATGGCAGATAAGGTTGACACTTATTTTCCATATCTACTCTTCAATATTACAGTACTAATATTATCATAGTCATTCTGAAAGATACTAAGACAATGGATAATAATGGGAAGGGATAAGTTAGTGTTTTTTCAGCAAATTTACAAGTTCAGTTTGAAAAACAGAATTTCTTTGACCAATTTGTGACAATCTCATTTTGTATGCAGATGGCACATTTTGTTCATCATATATTTACCTTCATCTGTGGTTATATAGTTGGTTTCTTGAAATCATGGAAGGTGTCCTTCGCAGTTTTTGCAGTAACCCCTTTAACAATGTTTTGTGGGATTGCTTATAAGGCTATATACGGTGGCCTAACTGCAAAAGAAGAGGTAAAAGAGATATATATCATAGTAGATTCTTGGGCCTGAACTAACTAGTTTCTTTTCCCTTTTTCAAAAGGGCGCTTACAGAAAAGCTGGTAGCATTGCAGAACAAGCCATAAGTTCTATCAGAACTGTGATTTCTTTTGTAGCAGAGGATACTTTAGCTGAAAAATATGCTGATTTTCTTGATAGATCAGTGCCTTTAGGGGCAAAACTTGGCTTTGCCAAAGGTGCAGGAATGGGAGTTATATATCTGGTCACCTACGCCACATGGGCGTTGGCTTTCTGGTATGGCTCAATTTTAGTTTCGAAAAACCAACTCAATGGTGGTGCTGCCATTGCATGTTTCTTTGGTGTAAACGTCGGGGGCAGGTAGAAAAATCCCACTTTTCTTTCTTAAAATTTCTCATGATCCAAATCAAAGACATTTTCTTGAATTGACTAGGTTGTCTAATCAATACTATGTTTCTTACTGTAATAGGGGCTTGGCACTAGCACTATCATATTTTGCACAGTTCTCTCAAGGAACTGTAGCAGCTAGCAGAGTGTTTGAAGTAATTGATAGGATCCCAGAGATTGATCCTTATAGTCCTGAGGGAAGAAAACCACCAAGTATGCATGGGAAAATTGAATTTAGAGGTGTTTCTTTCGCCTATCCATCTCGTCCAATGATCCCAATTCTACATTCTCTTAATCTAGTGATCCCACCCTCCAAAACTCTAGCATTAGTCGGCGCCAGTGGAGGTGGCAAGTCAACTATTTTTGCTCTTATAGAACGGTTCTATGATCCGAACCAGGGTAAGCTCAACATTTACTTGTCTATTATATCCTCCAAATTCCTATTGTATCTAACTTAAGTTCTGAGATAAACTTTCAGGATTTATCACTGTGGATGGCTATGATTTAAGGACTTTGCAAGTGAAATGGCTAAGGAATCAGATAGGTATGGTTGGTCAAGAGCCAGTTCTATTTGCAACAACCATACTTGAAAATGTGATGATGGGGAAGGAAAATGCCACCAAGAAAGAGGCTATAAGAGCTTGTACGGCAGCAAATGCTCACAATTTTATCTGTGGCCTTCCACAAGGCTATGATACAGAGGTTTATATCAAGAAATTTTAATTATCTTTGATATTTCCTTTCATGAAAATGTCAAATTTTCTTCTTTTTCAGGTTGGGGATCGAGGGACTCAACTTTCTGGTGGTCAGAAACAGCGTATAGCGCTTGCTAGAGCTATGATCAAAGATCCAAAAATCCTCCTCTTGGATGAGGCCACAAGTGCCTTAGATCCAGAGTCTGAAGTTGTGGTTCAAAAGGCTATTGATAATATATCCATAGGCAGAACCACCATTATCATTGCTCACAGGCTAGCTACAGTCAGAAACGCTCACATGATAGTTGTACTTGATCTCGGCTCAGTAGTTGAAACTGGCAACCATCAGCAGCTTATGGAAAAAGCTGGTGCTTACTTTGATCTTGTCAAGTTGGCTTCAGAAGGGATCTCACAACCTGTGCAGAATCAAAGTGATCATCAGCCGAAGAACTTGGATTTCTCCATGTATGATGAGAAATCTATACAGGACATATCGAGGGTGAAAGAAGTATATGAATTATCAAAATCCAAGTACTTGAAATCTACGCAAGAAGAGAGGAAAGAAGAAGATCAACCGAAATTAAGAAGATATAAACTTGCAGAAGTTTGGAACTTGCAAAAACCGGAGGTCATTGTGCTGATAGCGGGGCTTTTCTTGGGTATGATTGCAGGTGCAATTCTCTCAATCTTTCCCTTAATTCTGGGCCAAGCTCTAAAAGTCTACTTTTATAAAAATATGCATAAGTTGAGAAAGGAAGTTGGAAAACTCTGTTTGGTGCTGGTTGGACTAGGATTTGGCTGTATTTTCTCCATGACTGGCCAGCAAGGCTTTTGTGGTTGGGCTGGAACAAAGCTGACAAAAAGAGTAAGAGATTTGTTGTTCAAAGCTATTTTAAGACAAGAACCTGGCTGGTTTGATTCAACTGAGAATTCCACTGGAATTCTTGTCTCGAGGCTCTCGACTGATGCTGTCAGCTTTCGATACGTTCTTGGAGACCGTTTTTCTGTCCTGCTAATGGGCTTGAGCTCAGCAGCCGTTGGATTAGGCGTCTCGTTTTATCTTCAATGGAGATTAACTTTGGTGGCTGCTGCTGTCACCCCTTTGACACTTGGGGCTAGTTATTTGAACTTGATCATCAATATTGGGCCAAAACTAGACAATAGTTCTTACGCCAGGGCCAGCACTATAGCTGCAGGAGCAGTATCTAGTATAAGAACAGTGGCCACGTTTGGGACGCAAGAACATATAGTTCAATCCTTTGATCAAGCTCTAGACGAGCCCAAAAGAACGTCGGTCAAAAGGGCACAAATTCTTGGATTGGTTCTTGGCTCATCTCAAGGTGCCATGTATGGAGCTTACACTTTAACTCTCTATTTTGGTGCTTATCTTGTCAAACAAGGGTATACAGACTTTGGGGTTGTCTACAAGATTTTCTTGATTCTTGTGCTTAGCTCGTTTTCTGTTGGACAACTAGCCGGCCTTGCACCAGATACTTCAATGGCTGCTGCTGCTATACCGTCCGTTCTTGATATTCTTAACCGTAGGCCCTCAATAGGCAACGATCCCAGAAAGGGCAGGAAGATTGAGAGCTCCAAGCAAGTTGATGTTGAGTTCAGGAAGGTGACGTTTGCATATCCATCTAGGCCAAATGTAGTTGTTTTGAAAAATTTCAGCCTCAGGATCAAATCAGGCACAATGGTGGCCTTGGTGGGAGGAAGTGGATCCGGAAAGTCGACAGTTATATGGCTGATACAAAGGTTTTATGATCCTACAAATGGAACGGTTTTGATGGGAGGGGCTGATTTGAGGGATCTTGATTTAAAGTGGCTGAGAAGGCAAATTGCTTTAGTTGGTCAAGAGCCATCTCTCTTTGCTGGTAGCATAAGAGAGAATATTGCATTTGGGGATCCTAATGCTACATGGGCTGAGATTGAGGCAGCAGCTAAAGAAGCTTATATTCACAAGTTCATTTCTAGCCTCCCTCAAGGATATGAAACAGAGGTAATTCTGATGAAAACTCCTTTTAACTAACATGTGATTCCAAGTCTGCATAGAGTTTTAATTTGTTAGATGACTTTTTAGCTAGTTATTATGCTATTCATCTAGCTGTCTAAGGTAACGGTTGGGTCTGTCTATTTCTTCACTCCTACATGTCAGTTTAGTTAACATCTTTGTGAAACTATTAGTGGGTCATACCTAAAACCAAAGATAGGGTTACAATCTTCGAATATACAAGCTAAGAGTCTGCCAACCCTAAATCCTAACCTCATATTTTATATGTGAGATTTATGTAATTGAATCAAAAGTCACTTAGCGAATTGAGATATTGTTTCATCAATATGTATTTGGCGAAAGATTCCATACTTACGTAATAAAAATTTCAAAATTCAAATAAATTAAATAATAACTAACATACTAACAAATAATGAACATACTTCGTCACTACATAATTGAAGTATTTATAACCCTTTGATAAAGTGGATTTGCACGGCCCATTTTAAGTGAAAGGTTAATACATCGCCATGTATCATGATCGAATGACTCCTATCTCGATTTTAGTCACGTAACTAGTTATAAAAAGACATAGAGCTTTAAAGCGTTTAGTATTTTCCATAAATATGGTAGCATTTTGGACATTGCAAGCCATAATTTCCATATCACCTAAAGTTTTAATTCTTCTCTTCATTCTGCCACAGGTTGGTGATAGTGGAGTGCAGTTATCAGGAGGGCAGAAGCAGAGAATTGCCATAGCACGTGCAATACTAAAGAAATCAAAGGTTCTTCTACTGGATGAAGCAAGCAGTGCACTGGACCTGGAATCAGAAAAACACATCCAAAATGCACTCAAGAAGGCGTCCCGGCGAGCCACCACAGTAGTGGTGGCGCACCGCCTGTCGACGATCCGAGACGCCGACTTCATCGCCGTCATGAGAGACGGCGCGGTGGCTGAGTACGGCGACCATCAAACGCTATTGGATGCCCATCCAGATGGCATTTATGCTAACATGGTTCGAACAGAAACAGAAGCAATGGCTTTTGCTTGAGCTGTGCCTGAAAGTTTAGGTTGTCGTAGGACACTTAGCAGATTGATAGTGTTGTTGGGATCAGTTAGAAGATCCTTTGGCATTTGATGAGGAGTTCTCTTTTTCATTTTCTTGTCATTTTTGAACGTATGTATGGTAATTTATGATTAATTTGCAGTTTATGTTATTCATAATTTTAATTATGAAATTGAGTTATTTAAATTTAAAATAGATACTCTCTGAACTAACTCTTACTACAGCCAAACCGTAATTGATGATCATTATTTTTTTATATATTAAATTTTCTAAAGATGATGTATAATTTAGTTGTTGTGCTTCCAACGAACACCGTTGTGGAGTGAATGTTAGTAATTTTGTGTTGTTTGTTATTAAAATAAATTGCATTTATTATGAAGACTACAATTATAAATTGTAGTCGTAATTACAAACTATATTTTCATATCAAATTTTTATAGTAAATACCTAATTTTTTGGTGGAGTTTGACGGGTTGAGAAAAAAAAAATTTTACTCAAATAAAATAAGTTTGGAAACTATATAAAACTCTTCAATATTTCATTTTAATCATTATATAGGATCATTTACTCTCCCTTTAGTTTCTTGTATATAATTCTAACTTTATAGTATTTTATGCAAATTAACAATATTTCAGTTCATTAGTTGCCAATACAGTGAAGCTAAGGCCACACAAAACTTATTTAAGTTGAATCAATCAATCTTTTTCACTCAACACCTACATTTAATGTTTTTATTATAAAGAAAAGTTCATCAAGATGAAATATTCTTATTAAAAAGATATAAAAAAATAAAAACAACAAATATAAGTACTTATATTCTAGGAAAGTTGGCTCCTAAACCATACACAAGTATCTTACTATAGCCTTCATTTCATAATCAAATGCAGCTAATTATTAGGTACATAACAGCACAAAACAAACTCTTAAGCTCTTATTCTGACTTCTTGAACCCTCTATTTTAATCATTATTTTATTTTTTATTTTACTTTATAAATATACGCCAAATATAGATATGATCTAGTTATAACTTCATAGAACAGAAAATAAAACATCAAATGAAATAAAGGGTTCAAATTATATTTCCGGTGCTCCAGAAATATGAGTTATTATAACTTATTCTGCAGAGTATAGCTAGCAGCACCGGGAACATAGCTCGTCACAGCTCCAAAGCCTGATTTGGTGGCAATAATAGGGAACTTCAGGGCACCCCCGGAAGGATCAAAAGTGCATGAGCCGGGGGGTATTGTGACCTCAAGGTGGCAAAGCTCAGGGTTGTTGAACAAGATCTCAAAAGGGCTGAACTCAATGGAATATAACCCTACTGTGTTGGTTGTGGTTGATTTGGTCACTTTTCTGAAAAGCGTGATTCCACAAACAACATCAACTTTTGCTTGTGGGATTGTGGAAAAGGTCTGGGCAGTTGCTAAAGAAGTGTTAGTACAAGTGACGACTGCTGCTAGAGTTACATTAGGGAAAAACTGGGCTTGTGCAGTGGATCCAATAGAAAGAAGGGTAATGAGAAGAAGAAGTGGTGAGGTGGGGAAAAAGGCCATTTTAGAAGATGTGGAAAAATGGCTCTCTCTTTGCTTGTGGCTATTGAACTTTGAGAATTTGCCATGCAATTTATATGGGTGAAGAAGAAGTTAAGGGTGTCTATTGGCAATTGGGATCTTCAAATTTTTGGTATAGTATAGTTAATTAATCTATGTAGGTACTGCTAATCTATTTTTGTGTGTATCCTGTTAGGTGGTCCTATATCTTATAAGTCTAATTTATTTATGTAAGTTCAAAATCAAGTTTGGTATATGTAGTTTGTGTTTGGTTAAATTTGTTTTACAATTTGATTTTCTTTTTCTTTTTGTAAAAAAGGGTATTTATGTGTAAGGGTGTGAATGAGATGAGACGATTTGTGAATAGTTTGAGTTCGCTCGATGAAAGTTCGTATTCGGCTTGAACTTTTCAAGCTTGAGCTCGTCAGTCAAACGAGTCGAGCCGAGCCGAGCTCAATATTTGGCTCGAAAAGCTCACGAGCATAAATAAACTTTTTTATTATATATACATACACATATATAATTATAATTTAGGCTAACATAATAAAATTTATAAAGATAAAAAATAATAATAATAATAATTCAGTTTTTTATTTTTAGAAAAATATAGAACAAAATTATTTAAAAAATTTATAATTATAAATTTTATTTTGAGTTTAAATGAACTCTAGTTAATATAAAACTATACAAACAAACTCGTCAAGCTTAATGAATCAAGTTTTTCTGTTTCTCTATAATGAACTTTATCAAGTCAAATCGAGCATTTGTGAGCTTTATCAAGTCAAGCTCGATAAAACTCACCGAGCATTCATCTATTCCAACGAGTTGAGATTAAGCTTGGTTGTTTAGGCTTCATCAAGCTCAGCTCGAGCTCGAGCTCGAAAATTAATAAACAAGCCTAACTTGAACTTGCTAGATTTGGACTCAACTCAGTTCGTTTACACCCCTATTCATGTGGTCTTTTTTTCCTTATTATGAATTTTTATAATGATAAAACAGCGAAAACCATTGAACCAATCATGTATTCCACCAAGATGGTTAGAAAATAGTGTTATTGGTGCTTCGCATTATGGAGAGATAAAATAACAATATTTAAAAAGATTTACAATAACTTCTTCTCAATATTTTTCTTGTTAAAATTCAAAAATCAACTTTAGCACATCAAATATGTGATACTAATGCATATAACTCATAATTGTCATTGTTAGGTATAATAACTCCAACCATAAACTAGGAGGGGGTAGTGAATGCAAATTGAAGGGGAATGTAGGCTTCTAATGCACATAGATATAACTAAGTTCTTAGCTTGAGAGAGGGCTGTTTGGTTTCATTTCTATTTCATTTTCATATTTTCTACCATTCCAGAAATAAAATACATCACTTTTTACACATTTTCACCCAACATCATTTTTAAAATACAATTTTAAAAAACATATATATTTTATATTTTCTCCTAATACCAAATTTATCTTTTCTCTCTATTTCATTATTTTTTTCTCTCTCTACCTACAACTTATGAAAACCACCATAATCATTACTTTTCTAACAATTTATCCAAACACAAATTCATTTTCAACTCATTTCCACTAACTAACTTTTGAAATTTTAGAAATAATATAAATGAAAATTGAAAATGAAAATAAAACCGAACAGCCCCTTAGAAAAATTAGTTGATCATTATAAAGGTTCCTAACAACTGAGTAGAAAATAGGTCCCAAAGCCTTCCCTAGCTTACTCCATACATACTATAGCTAATTTAAAGGACTATAAGTGCGTAGAAGCCTAATTGAACGAACTGAAATCAATCCGAATTTACATAAACAACATAAGAACAAGACAGAAACTCATTAAAAACAAAAATACAAGACAGAAACTCATCTTTCAACTGAAACTTAGTGAGACATAATAACATAAAGGGAACATTTTAAAATTTTAAAACAAGATGCCAAACCAATACCTTTATTGATTTCTAATCTAACAATTATAAATAGCCTAGGAGGTATTACTGTAAAGTACAGTATCGGCATGCCTTTTATTGTACTATAGTAATTCAAACAAAACGAAATATGGAGGATGGACATTGCGCAGAAGCAGATAAACTTGGTCAAGATTAATCGGTAGAGCAATACACCATTGAAATGTTAATACTCTCTAAAAGTGAGATTTAGACGGCCAGGTCTAAGACCTGTTTCCTCCAAAAGCGGCTTAGGCGCAGTCTCAGGTAAAATGGTACTCACTCCATGAAAAATATGCCTAGATTCACCACCAAAAATTAACACATCCCCTGATCCCAATACAACTTCCATTGCCTTTTCAATGTCCCTCTCGTCCCCAAATAGAAATTTGGCAGAGTCACCAAGAGAGAAAGAGACCACTGGAAGTCCCTTGCGCAAACTTTCTTTACTTTCATCTTTATCCTGCATCAGAAAAGTTAGTGTCACATAAGCTAAGAACTAAGCAGTTTTTGTTCACAAAGATTGATTTAAATTCATCCAGAGCATCCGTCCCTCTGTATCTATTTATTGTTGCTAGATAAAGATGTGAACCTGAAACAACTGTTAAAAAATGTAACAACAAAGTCCATCACATAGGACAGGTGGAATAGATCTTCAATTGCAAATATTTAGCACCATGATCAGAAACAAAGTGAATATACAAACCTGATGAAGACCAAGCCTGCCAGTCTTAGTGTAAAAGTTGATGATGCAGACGTTTGGAGACATTGAAGGAAGAACATTTCTTGCATTTCTTTCTTTAGAATGTTTATCTAAATAATCATGGCATTCCTGAAGTGCTTCTTTAACCAACCGCTGAAACTCATCAGGAATAGGGGGAGGTATGGCTTCGTCAATGGGCCTTACATCACCATAGCTGCTTGTCTCAGGATCCCAATTTTTACCAAGGCACATCATCTTCAAGTGTAACGTTGCTCCATCACGGTAACCAGGTTGGTAAAAACCTCCAGCTCCCTGACCAAGTTCTCGGCATGCCTTTATCAATTTGACCTAAATACAACAAGGCTGAGGGTCAGTCAAAAAAAATATTAAGTATTATTGCTACATCAACTCACTTATTAAACATTTATCCGATCTTTCATGCACATATTAAATTCAATTGAGTTTCAAAGGTTTTATTTTCTTTTTATTTCTTTCTTTATTTATTTTTGGGTTCGGGTATTGACAGAGGTTGAAAGAGCAAGCTAAACACTCTTATCCCCTCTTTTCCATTGTCTCGTTCCAACCCACAAGCATCTAGAATCTGATTAATTGGGTAGGTTGCAAAATTGATGCAAGATAGTCATGCCTCTTTATATGTAATCAACTACGAATAACAGAAACAAGATCATCACAACCTCAGTCCATCTCATGATTTTTGCACATTATAAACAACAAATTGCTTGGTGCTTGCACTTGTGTTAATACTTAGAATTGATGATAAAATTCAAATGATTCAAGCAATACAAACATATTACAATCAGCAAAGATGAGGTAAATATTATGTGTCACCTGATCCATTAAAGGAAGATAACTCTTTAGAAGAATCATGCCAGGCCTAATAACCTGTATGTTAGTTCCTTGCGTTCGCCGCTTCATTTCATTCCTCACTGCTCTGTTCTTATCAAGCAGAGAGGATTTTAGCCTGATGACTTTGCTATTTCTCTCCTCACAAATATCTAAAGAAAATCCCTTCCGTAGGAAATCAGAATTCTCATGTTCATCTTTCCCACTAGTTCCCTCAGAAGCATTCGTCCTGTTTTGAACCTCATGAGGAAGTTTCCCATCTTGAAATTCAGAACCCACAGTCTGAGGGGGCTCTTTTTTCTTTTGAGTCTCGTCAAGAAGAGGGTTGCAGTTTAGGTATGATGGATTATGATGTGAGTGAATCATCTGGGTAGTACTCGCATTCAATTCAGAGTGGGTTGATGACGAAGGAAAATCAGTATTATATCCTGAATCAACAACAGATGGCAATTCAAGTGGTTTTGGTGTTTGGTCTTCTGCTTCGGGAACATTCTGCACTAGTCTGGAATTTTCAGCATTTGGTGATATGTTTCCAATTCCATGGGGTTCAGGATTATGCCCATGTGGATTATCTGTGGCCGACATACCACTGAATTTCTTTGTTACATCATCTACCAATGCTATTTCTGAATTTCTTCTTCCAATTTCCGAAGATCCAGTTTCATGAGCCGATGAAGTATCATCTGAATAACCTCCAACCTGAAAATTTGCAAAGGGGAATCTTAACAAAAATTTAATAAGTAATCGTAAAACCTAATGCTCAGCAGCTGGCACAAATCCTGGCAAGTTGTTAACCTTAGTACAATAGGCAAGTGAAATGGTCTCTAATACATTGTATAAAAAGGTTGAGAATGTATACATGCAAGACATACTAAATTAACAGTCATAATCTTATTTCTAAACTATAATAGGACTTATTGCTGAACCCGACACCTTTTCTCAACTTTGTTCAGATTGGCTGCTCCTAAAATTTGATGATAAAATGATAATTGTCCATGCATAGGTACTAATTCACAAAGCATTTATGGAGTTATAAAGCTACCCTCAGCTACAGTGTAGTAAAGATATGCTCAAAGCAAATCCATGTTTTCAACTAAAAATCAGAAACAATATTCAATCACAACAAAAGTACAGCACAGCATACTAAAGCCAAAAGGGCAGGAGTGGAAGTAAACCAATCGTGATCGAGTTGATAATATTACAGGATTGTGACGAACGACAACATAACGTTGTACAGATCGTGCCGGTGGCCCTCTGTAGCCGCTATAGTACCTCCCACCACGTCCGCCGCCGCGGTGGCCCCCTCTGCCACGGTTCATTCCGTACGGTGAAACGATGGAATACGGTTTAGGGTTTGCACGTACGCAGATCGATTTAAGGATTGAAAAAAGCGATGAAATTGGGGAATTCAAGAGACTGAAAAAGTGATAATTGCATATATATAATCACTTTTCGTGGGAATTGGAAAAGGCGTGGGAACTGTGAGGATAGCGTACAGCTGATAGCTCAAGTGTTTCTTCGTTGTCGGGAAAAGCTTTTAAATGCCAAACCATCGGGTCTGATGACGGGTCGGATCTTCCCCCCAAAATGATATGGTTTGTGAAATTCAAGTGGCTTGAAATAAGTATTGATATTAATATAATCATTGGGCGGAGTGATTTGTAGTTCAATGCTATAAATATGTCATATAATATGAGAAGTTAGAAGTTCGAACTCGAATTGACTTTTAATATGCCTTATATATAATTATTGAAAAAAAATATTGAATTAAAAGAATTGTTTGAAAACAAAAATATGATTTACTTTGATGTTATGTTTATGAATATTGTAATTATATTTATTTTACATTATGTAATAAATATTTCATATGCGTTGTTTAATTACTTAATTTACAATTGCAATGTAATTTAGAGATAATCATGTAACAATATTAATATTTTTGGAAAGATTGGGATTTTTATTTTTATTTTTGGTATCATGTATTCAATTGATATTGTAAATAGTTTTGATATTTTAAAAATTTTAATAAATAAATGTGCATTATGTATGATTGTTTGTATGTACACATATATTCTTACACATACACAAATAATTATAGAATTAATTGTGTTAATTTATATATTGCTATATATGCATATATTTATATTTATATATATATGGAGAAGTAATGCCATTCTAATAAATATACAATAAAATGGGTATCTCATTGATGGGAGCATAGGTCATGAAAAACTAATAGTGCTTAAACTCTAGAAATATAAAAGAAAAGAACACAAAGTGAAAAAAGGGGGAAATTTTGCATTCTAATTTTCAAAAATAGATCAAATTTGGAGTTATGATTCAATTTAACCAAAATCATTTAGGATATGGAATGGGAATCTAACTAGTCTATATATAATAAAATTAATATAAAAAATACATATTAACATATAGAAATAAATAACTTCGACATTTGGTACAATATGACTTATTATAAAAAAAAATCGAATAGAAAGCCACAACCTAAAATCGTAATTTCAATACAATTCAGTCGATTATCAAGTAATAACTTATATGGATGCATTCTATGGGAAAGTGTCACCTTCCTAAGGGATAGAAATAGTCCTACCTGATCATCAGGAGCGTATAGTGTAGTATATATTGTCTTTGATTGTTCTAGTCTATTTAATAAAAATATCAAATTAAAACTTAAAAATTAGTCTTTTAATTAAATAAATTAGACCTAAACTCTTATAAAAGCTCATTTGCCTAATATGTTGGCTCATTTATCATTCTTTGTATAATGTACAATAACTAGAGTTATATTATATATTAATAAATTGGTATAAAATAGTTTTATTATTTATTCAACATTTTGATGAAAGTGGAGTAGTTTATTTTTAAGCTCTATATTCATGCAACTTTTATTTTTTACAATTATTTTATAATTTAATTTTAATTTTCATTACAATGTATTTGTTATTTATATCTTTTGTTATTGTCTCTGTGTGTTTTTGTAATTTGTATATTTAGGCATATTAAATAACTAGGGATATTGAGATCTATTACAAATTTGATGTCTAAGTCTAATTGGAGCCTTAATATGAAATAAGCTTTTAAATAGGTATTCAAATCAAACCAAAGCTTTTAAATTTATTAAAAATATTAGACCCAAATTAAAAAGGAAAAAAGAAAAAAATATTATCGATAACATACTATGCTATCCATACTATTAATAAAGCACATATTACTCTTTTGGTGTGTTGTCAAATGATTTATCTAAAATATCCATTTTTTTCTTTTAATTTTAATAACTAGAAGTTTTATAATAATTGTCATTTATAACTCATCTATTTTATTTATACAATTATCATTTTATTATATTATTTAATTCTCATTTAAGAAAAATTTAAATAAATATATGAAATTTATTAAAATAAATTTATATTACAAAAAAGTAAATCAAATTATTATTATAAAATTTTTAACACATCATCGAATGTGTCAAAATTATTAGTATTCACAATAAGTCTAACCTAACCTCATCAATCCCAAACTCAAACTCAGACGCATTTGGATTGTAGGATTTGAAAAATTTTCCTACAACACCTCCACTTGAGAATCTAAAGGGCCCGTTTGACTTTATTTTCATTTTCATTTTCCATGTTCATAGTCTCTAAAATTTGAAAAAGTAGTTAGTAAAAATAAATTTGTATTTGAATAGATTATTAAAAAAATAATAATTATATTAGGGTTTAGTAGATTGTGGGTAGAGAGAGATAGTGATAATAAGAGAGAGAGAGAGAGAGGGGGGGGGCGTGTTTGGGATAATATATATAAATTATTGAAAAATATAATTTGAAAATAAAAATAATATTGAGTGAAAATTTATAAAAATTAATGTGTTTTATTTTTCAAATAGTATAAAATATAAAAATGAGGTTTAGAATTGAAACTAAACGGGCCCTAAAGGGGTGTTTGGTTTTATTTTCAATTCACTTTTTCACGTTTTCAATTATTTCAAGAATGAAAACAAAACTTTTTAACCATTCTTACTTAACATCATTTTTATTTTCAAAATACATTCTTCAATAATTTATATATATATTTTCTTTTTATTTAATTATTTCTATCTTTCTCCACCTACAACTTATTAGAACCAACATAATTATTATATTTATAACATAATCATTACATATTCAAATATTTCATCCAAATACATTTTTCTTTTCATATTATGTTATATAACTAATTTTCACCAAAATAAAAATACCGAAAACTAAAAATGAGTGTGGAAATGAAACCAAACAGCCACTAAGCCACTCCAAGGAAAGAAAGGAAAATATAAAATCAAGAAGAATAAGAAAAAAGAAAAAGAAAAAGCAAAAATGAAAAGGCAAAAAGTGGAGCAGTTGCTGCGTACAGTCAGGTGCACAGTACCAATTATTACAATTACTGGCGATGTAAATACAATTCTTCCCCATATAGAAAATTAGTAAAACCAATCAAAGTACTGCCAGCTACGATTTCAGTCAAATTTGGTGGAAACCCATTTGCTGTTCTCATTTGCCTTTACCCCCACATCAAATCTCGTAAGTTCCGATTGTCGTCCAGATCGTTAAAATTTCGAGCCGAGGATCCATTCTGGGGCCACGAATCATAAAATTGTTGAACCGAATCGAAGATCGGGGATCACGAAACGCATAGGGAGAAGAGCTCACATACGTATGCCATAGGTATCTGATTATGTTATTTTTTGGGTTCATTTATGTCTCTGAATTTCATTTTATGTGCCCGATTAATTTGCTTTATCTTTTTAAATGTCGCGGAATGAGTTTTTACATGTTTGAGCTGGTTGCAGTTTCGATTGTGTGAATGCAAGGTTGATTCGAGCTTAATTAATGTGCATTCTACGAGGTGAATTATTGGTGGAGATGCCGGACGAGTTAATTAGGCCTTTGGGATTGCTTATACCTGTAGTTTGATTGACCTCCATTTGGAATTGAGATTGAAGCAAGTGAAAAGGAAAGGAAAAATCGATGATAGGATTTTCTCGTATTTACCCTTCAGATTAAATCATTGTTCAGATTTTAAGAGCTTTTGGAGCGTGATTGAGTATTCTATATTGCTATTTTTGTTAAAAATGTAAATGAAGTTTGTGTTAATTGCTAAATGCATCTTATGTTTATATGTTTCTACTACATTTCCTTTATGCTTTGACATAACCTATTCTCTTGAAGAGTGTAAATTGGATTCCAAATATCATTATAACTCCTGCACAAGGATGATAAGAAAAGAAGAAAGACCTGATGGTTTTATGTGCTATTGGTGTGTTCCCAGAATACCGCACAGAATCTTTAAAGAACATCTCCTGCATTATTAACCATGTCAAAAAGAATTACACCTGTCAAATAAAAATGTGCTTTAGAAGTGGGCTTATAGTGCTTTAGAGGCTTCTGGTTCTTCCCATGTCTTTGTCAGACTCTCCTAGAATTCGTTGAGACAGGTATTCCTGAAAATGGCTCTCACATTTGCTTGAATGTTCTTAATTTTGGTGATGCAATGTGCTGAACCTAGTTGATGTGGATAATTAAAACAACAAGTGGCAATTTAGTAGAAGAACTAAAAAAGACTCAATTGATTAAATTAATTAATTAAATGAAAAAGTTAAAGAGCCCAAGAACAATTAAGCCCCTGAAGAAGGGCAACAAAACTATAAGGGGCCTAAGTCCATCAAGAAAAAACTAGAAATACCAAGCCCCATAGAGACATTGGACATAAGAAATATCACAAAGAATCGCAAAACTTCGAGAACCTTCTAGAGCTAAAAATCTTGCTGCATGCATTCTAGAGAAAACTAACCAACACATTGTTGTCTATTGGAAAGGACCTCACTCTACTTCTGTGTAGCATCACCAGTAATTAATTGTTTGATTGTCGTATGAATTATATGATGTTTACTAAGATTAAATTGGGAATTCAAAACTTTTCATGTTTTGAATTGTAACACTTTGGGACGTGCACTACATGATGACCATAAAAGGAACAAGTCCACTCTTTTAAATTTCACTGTTCATCATATGTGTTCTCTTGTTTTTGTTGGCTCCCAGATTTACCCAACAAAATACTTTAGTACCTGCTTCCAATTTTCATAGTTGGGATAGCATTGCAAAATCTAACATGCTTCTAAACTTTAATATGAATTTGGACTTGCTTGTGATGTATGAGCATGACAACCTCATTGCAGTTTGAGTATAATCTCCTCTAGTTGTTCTTGTTGACAAGTGGCAGAATCCACACAGAGCTACATAAATGTTTAACAGTTCGGGCCAATTTTCGTTTGATTAATTACTTTTAGTAAATATCTTACAGGTGTGAGCTCGTCAAATAAAGATGGTGAAATTGACTATGATGGCTCGTGTCACTGATGGCCTTCCACTAGCAGAGGGACTGGATGATGGTCGTGATGTGCCAGATGCTGACTTTTATAAACATCAAGTTAAGTCTTTGTTCAAAAACCTCTCAAGGGGGCAGAATGAGCCTTCAAGAATGTCAATTGAAACAGGGCCATATATATTCCAGTATCCTTTTTCATGTTTTAGTTAAACTTACATAATTTTATCTTTGCTTGTTTACATATATGGGGTTTTACACTGATGGACAAGTACAACTGCAACTATGTGCCAAAATGTCATATCAGAGACACACCTAGATTTCCGTTATGTCCTTTAGTTAGAAGTAAATATTTTAGTTGGGTCCTGAACACATAACTGTACTCATTTTGTGGAGGTAAATTGCCTATCTACTTCTTTGTCTGGTTAGTTTAGGAGGCTTGCCAATGTTCAATATGCTGTTGAAAATTACTGAGAATGCCTATTTGTGGAACTTCAACCATCAGTTGCTAGCAAATTGAAAGTACTTAAGTGCTTTTTGGCAATTTCAAGTTTGCAGCTATTCCTTAAGCTCTCTTTTGCCCATATGTTGACCGTGTTTTGGTTTCCTGATGTTTATTTCCTTGGTTTGATGGTAGCTGTGAATTTCCTCAGCTGTAGCAAGTCTTTAGGAAATTTGAGCAAGACTTGGTGATCAACATATGTTCAAAGCTTCAATTCATATCAGTAATATTTTTTTCCCCTTCACCGGAGAGTTACGACCTTAACTTGGGTGCCTAGTTATATTATTGAAGGACGTGTGTGTTACTTGACAATGTGTGATCGTGCTTATCCTAAGAAGCTTTCCTTTCAATATCTGGAAGACCTCAAGAATGAATTTGAGCGTGCATATGGGAATCAGATTGAAACTGCTGCAAGACCTTATGCTTTTATCAAATTTGGTAAATATTATATTTGCTTTCTCATATATGTTTATATGAGAAACATTTGTGCTGTTTCTTCTCATATTGTTAAAGTAAGAAGTATTTTTGTTTCTGTTCACTGGCTACTCCTGCATTTGCTAGATACATTCATACAGAAGACGAAGAAATTATACCAGGATACAAGAACTCAACGGAATATTGCAAAGTTGAATGATGAACTGTATGAAGTTCACCAGATAATGACTCGCAATGTACAAGAAGTTCTTGGAGTTGGTGAAAAGTTGGATCGTAAGTTATTTTCATCATCAAATTTCTTTTATTGTTAAGTTTTTTTTTCTTTCAATTTTTTGGACAATTGAGTAATTAAAAAGTTGGCTTCTTGGCCTTTTTCTCTTTTCTGTTCTTTTCTTTTGATGGGCATGATTTTTGAGCTAACATTTTACATGATGGAACTTCCGGCCACGACCCTTTTATCTTTCAAGTTCTCAACAGATTTCTTTCTTTGAATTTTGGGGACTGAAATCTTCTGCGCTTCACTTATATGCTATGATTAGCTTTTCCTATGCATATTGATAGATATATTATTCTAATATCAACCTTTTGCAGAGGTCAGTCAGCTGTCTAGTCGCTTGACATCTGAAGCCCGCATATATGCAGAGAAGGCAAAAGATTTGAACCGCCAGGTTAGTTTGATTGCTTTTCTGTGTTCAGAGGTTCTGATTTATAGGTTCAACTGATGTGGGCTTTTACAGTGATATCTATATATATATCCGCAAAAGTTTCTTTTTGTTTAGCTGGCATATAGGAGTAACTTTGGCACAACTCCTTCCAAACTTGATTAAACAAGTGAACTGTGATCATATTCAATGTCAAATTTTGATTCTTTGGTATTAAAACTTATTTCTTCTAAACTCAAAATTCAGGAATTTCATGTATTCGACACCAATTTTATTTGTGAGTTCTGATTCTCTTACATTTTTAATTAAGAAAACCAACATGTTTGCTTATTTTGGTTACAGCAGTAAATTCTTCTTCATTATCACCTGCAATTACAGCAGTTCAGTTCCACCCTTAAAAGTGATTCATCGATCATTATTTGTAGGCTTTAATTCGGAAGTGGGCCCCTGTAGCCGTCGTTCTAGGAGTTGTTTTTCTCCTCCTCTGGGTCAGGAAGACGTTTTGGTGATGCTGCATCATTTTGTAGTAGATGAGCTGTTTCAGTCTTGTTAACATGCCTTGCAGTTTCCCGGTTCACAATCTCATTTCATCTTTCAAGATTACTGGCAAGATCTGTTGCAAGAATTAGTATTTTTCTTTCTTCCTTTCTTTTTTTGGGAGGATGCAAATTTAAGCATGTTGGATAATATGTTCAACTAAGAGACAAATCGATTCAACATCCCAGAAAAACCTGGTTGCTTCATGTTCTTACACACGTTTTTGTCTACTTATAATCTACTAGCTACTTGTCTGCATGTGTATTTTATGAACAAACTATAAAGATTTTTCAGGAAGTGCTGGTAACTGCTTTAAGAATAATATGCGCGTTATGCCTCAGTTATCATCTCTGTAGGGGGCAAATACAACGGCTGAGTTGTGTCCTCCAAAGCCGAGAGAAGTAGAGAGTGCTACTTGTATATCTAGATGTTCCTTCTTGGGGCCAACTAGTACCATTGCATCCTGGGATGACAGCGTTTCATTAGAATAAAGTACAAAAATAGAGAATTACAACTCGATGAAAAACCATAGTTTGAAGAAAAGAAAACCCCACCATGCCTTCATCTGGGTTTTCAAGATTGATATTTGGATGAATCCATCCTGTCTGTATAGCCTATATCAGAATTCAAGATCAGTTATCTAATGGCAAAACAACAAACATAAGTTCCTTGGGTTCAATGTGTTAGAAACAAGGATGTGGCTTTAGCTAATTACCTTGACAGTCGCAATAGCTTCAACAGCACCAGCAGCCCCCAGAAGGTGTCCGATCATAGATTTGGTAGAGTTCATCCTTAGCTGAAAGATACCACTTTGAGAATACAAATTCAAGAAAAAAGAACTCCAATTAGTTCAGGCTCTTCAGACAATCACCTCAGAATTTTGTCCGAAACAATGAATGATAGATTGGTATTCTCTGAAGTCAGCTGATGGTGTTGATGCAGCATGAGCATTTATATAGTTGACATCTTCTCTGGCTACGCCGGACTCGGCCAAGGCCTTCTCCATGCAAAGAATGTTTCCTCTTCCTGAACTCATAAGAAATGAGTGGTTGTATATAAAGAAACAAGTGACTATTAAAAGAGTAGCCAAAATAGACCCAATGCTCCGAATAACCTTTAAAGTTGGGATGTATACATAGTTGGCCAAACACAAGCTTTTACTTGGTTTAAGCGGGCAATACGAGACATCATAAGCACACATTATCTATTCTTGCCAGAACAAATGTTCAAGGGTCAGCTCGGGATTTCACAGTTGAAAATGTAAAATATGGGTGTTATTCTAAAACATGATTACCTGCTAGAGATTTTTCGTAGATATGTCTAGATAGCCTTTTTGATCCATTTATGGAACTATTTGTAAAGGAGAAGCCGCAAGCCCATTATGATTATTACAACCTCATTATAATTTTCAAATTAATTCAGTCAATGATTATCTATAATTTTAGGGTGTGCTGCGTTCATACCATGATTATAGCATATTTTACCTAGGATATCTTTTTGCCATACTATTATCAAATAATACTTTTTTTTTTTAAATTTAAACACACAAATTAGGGGTCTGTTAGTGTTCGAATCCTTGACTTCCCACATAATATGAGAGATTTATGCTACTAGGTTACAAACTACTCAGCTCATTATCAAATAATGCTAAATATGGAAGTTTTCATGAGCAAGACCTCTCAATTCTTAACCCATATATTAGTTGCTCGAATGATCAAGAACAACATAAGTCGGCAACATAACTTTGTGATGTGACTGCATATAAAGAAATCTTCGTGAGGACGAATGTTTACCATCAGGATGTGGCTCAATCATATGATATGCATCACAAGTGTAGCTTCCACCAAGAAACTCTGCGTAGATAGTTGCCCCTCTCCGCTACAACATTAAGTAGAACGAAAAATACAATTAAAACCACAGCTTTAGCTTCAAATTAAGATTATCGGAACTTACTAAAACAAGATATACTTCACTCCAATTGTGGTTGCCTGCACGTATTTGGTCTCATAGAAGCATACCTTAGCATGATCAAGTTCTTCTAGTAGTAGAACGCCAGCCCCTTCTCCCAAAACAAATCCATCACGGTGCTACTCCATCACAAAATTAAACATACTCAATTTTGATCCAAAAGGAAAAATCAGTTCTACTTCATTTCATGATCTCATGCAACACTCGTTTCAAAAACCTCTATGTGCAGTTATATATAGGGATCTTTTTATTTACAAAGACACTAAGGATTCTCTAGGGTTTCTTCATCGAACCTTACACTGATCTCACACTTATATATGTGAGGGTGATGCTATTATATCAACTAGTCATTCAGTTGCAATTATATATAGGGATAGAGTCAGAAATCTTAATTTTGGATAACGAGATCGAAATTTTTCAGAATATAAAGAGCAACTTTATTACTTTTATGGGTTCAAAATTTAAATTATAATAGAAACATATATATATATATATAATCCAGCATTATATAGACTTGAGAGGGGACGACTATCCCTACCAATGCCCTTCTTGCTAGTCCCTTGTGTATATATACATCATATCAGACCATACATACTCTCAGAAACATAAATATTATCTGTGCTGAGTACTATTATATTCATCAAAGAAAATTTGGACTAGATCAATAAGATTAAACAATCGAAATACCATATCCCAAGGACGAGAAGCTTTAGTTGGATCGTCATTCCTCTGTGACAGAACTCCACATGCAGCAAATCCTCCCAATCCTGCAATATATTCATGGTTTTGAGGATGATCAGTGCAAGTTGCTTGAGGAAGATGGATACTGATTAAAACTAACCTATGGGAATAATTGCTGAATCGGAGCCGCCACAGAGCATTATATCCTGCAAGTAGTGATTTAGATAAAAAATAGAGATACAATGGCCAAAAAGATCTTGTGCACCAAAACACACACACACACACACACACAGAGACTTAAAAAAGATGTAACTAAAGGTAAATCAGTTACTTACTGTATCACCACTTATAATATGATGTGCTGCATTTAGTATACAGAAGTTGCTTGTCGCACAAGCAGCAGAAATCGAGTAATTTGGGCCCTTCCAACCCTACAGTAGAGCATTCAGATCATTGTTCAGAGTTTGAACAAACAATTTCAGTCTGTTTTGCTTGCCTCTCGGAAATTCAACGTTACCAAATCGATTGCAAGGATGGCAGAGCCCATATTGGTTGTCGCAAAAGGTACACAGAAAGGATTCATCTTCTTGTGTGATACCCTTAAAGCTTCCATAGCATCACTGAAAACCTGTTAAGACCACAGCCAATACGTTCAAGAAGCAAGAACAGAAATACTTGGAACAAAATTGTGTAACTTGAGTGGATTCAGAAAGATCATTCTTGTTAAGAGTTTTCACTTCAAAAGCTTATATTCTAAACAAATGTTAGCAACTGAAGCATCTTATGAGTTCATACATACATACCTTCATGCCCCCAAGAGCAGAACCGATTATGACTCCACATTTAGCCTTGTCTAACTCGGCCATGACATCGTCTGTAATTCCACCGTCTGCCAGAGCTTTTTTACCTGCCGTTAGTAAGTAAAGCATGAATTTATCTGCCCTTTTTGAAAGCTTTGGTGAGACCCAACTGTCTGCTGAGAAATTCTTGATCTCCCCAGCAATCCGCTGTTGTGAACAATCTAATATCAAGATTCATATCCATTTTAACTTTCCCCACAACCCCAACAATTAATTATAATAAGAGGAAGTCAAGGAAGATTTACTGTGGGAAACTCAGTGCAGTCAAATGCCTCAATCTGGCTAACCCCGCTAATACCTTCAAGAAGATTACCATAAAATACATCTGCATTATGTCCAAGTGGTGATACTACGCCGAGTCCTGTAACAACAACCCTTCTTTTCTTTGTCACGAGTTTCTTCTTTGTTGTGACCGGCTTCACAAGCTGTGCAGCTACGGCTATAGATTTACCTAGCACAAATGTAGCACTCTCAAAGCTCAAAAACTTGTGTAAGTGCAGCTTAGTTGCATATAATTCCAAAAACAGGATAGAAAAACAAATGGACAATTTTTATTAATTATGTTACGCTGAACCACACGAGAAGCTTTGCATTCAAGACTTATTGCCGGTACATGTTTTGAGCCTTAGAAAGTCGAATTAAAGAAACTTGGCTCATCCCACCTGGCATCAGTTGCACCACAAGCATCAAACCCACTCACTTAATAAGATGTAAGTAGATGAAGCACTTGTTTCTATAGAGCTATGAGATAATGGCTTAATCAACTCTATGTCCTCTCTAAATACCCCTTTCAGGCTCCTATAAAGGTCCTCCAGAGTCAATGAAGGAAGTGTCCATGGGACACTACTAGATATAAGACCCTCGGACCACTGACTGAATCCAAGTTCTTGATGCATGATGAGCAGAAGGGCAACTCGATTTCAATTCATGACCAACAATCAATTATCTAATCCCCCAAGTATGGGGATAGGACCCCATGCACTTTTAAGCCCATTCCAACGTTTTGCTTCTAAGGTTTCATCAAATCCTTGACTCTATGGGGTATATGATTTCATGTAAGGGAAATACCAAAACCTCCCCTGCATAATATAGCATTAAAGTAAATCCAAAGGTTTAAGCTTTGAAAATAGAACTGGCAAGCACATTGAGGTTTCATTTGATCCCCATGCTCAAAAGCCATACAAAGGATGCATGATAATTGAAATTAATTATTGAACAAAATTATTATACTCATCCACCTAAACATACTTAAATTAACCAAATCAAGCATTACTATACTAAGCACAAGCGTACTAGAAGAAATCACTTTCAGAAAGTGTTGATTATTACCAGAATGAGAGGCCTGACTCAACCTTCTTTGCTTGCGATTCATTGGTACAGTCTTGGACCAAAAAAGTGAGAATCCATTCTCCCCAAACAAAGCAAAAGAAGAAGATAATCTCCGTGAATTATAATACTCTTCACAGGGCTCAAAAGGACAAAAGTCCATCAAACTGTTAATTCCAGAACCATATAAAGAAGACGCCAAACTCCCACCATTTTTGCTCCTTTGGGCCACCAAATTCCTCCTTCTAGCAGACCTACTTAACTTCTTTGGGCATTGCACTAAATACTCTGATGACTTATCGAAATTTCCCCTTTCACTTGCCATTGTCATGCATGCTGCTACTAACCATGTGCAGAGTGGAGAGGCAACAGAGGCAGCCACCACCATTTGTGAAGTTCAAACTGTGCAAAAACACAATAAAGACTCAATCTTTGGTGAGTATGACACCAGCCCAGATGAGAAATTTGTCAAGAAATTACAGATTGACGCAAGATTGTGGAAAATCTTGGAACAAAATTGAACTTTGTAGGTGGGTGGGATGGATTTCTGAGGGATACTGCAGATGGACTAGTGAAGAAGCTAGCAGGGATGTGAGAATATGAATCAGACATGCGTATATATATCTTCACTGTCCTTTTCAGGAGCTGAGTAAGAGAGAAAATTTAACAAAGTGTTGAAGGAAGATTACAGGTTACATGACACCAAAGTCCTAAAACACCTCTTTTCATCATAAAAGTACTTTCATTTATTCACAAAAAGGGAAGTTATTTTTGTAGAAAATCATAATACTAATCCTCTGACTTTTTTTTTTAAATATGTGATTAAATGTATTAATATTTCGTTGAGGTTCGAATTTAAAACTTTGCATTTATATATATATATATGAAGATGATGATATTAAATTAATTATCCATTCAATATTTTCTACTTTGATGGTTAAAATAGTATAATTGAAAATATAAATAACCTTTTATTCTTTTTTGAACTGAAAGATATTTATTGTATCCATTTATAAAATTATAAGATATATTTCTATGATTTATGTAGATATCGCAATCATCACCGTTCAGGCTGTTAGAGAATTCCATCAATCTATTTTAGCTATATATAAATTAGATATATATTTATATATTCCAAATTTGATACTAGATAACATGTGTCTTGTCAAGTAAATTATAACAATAAGTAATAAATTAATTAGTTTTACACACCTTATATTATATTGGTAATGGTATTTGTGAAGAAAAATGATAATGACTTTTGAAAAGAGAAAAAAAAATAAAAAAGGACAGATCCCATTACCAACAAAAACATATAATAATTCTAGTTTAAATTGAAATTATAAATTGATCCAAGCATGAAATTAGATACATAGAAATTATTTAAAAAATTAGTATTATATAAAAAATAAAAAAAATATTTTTATTTATGTTATATTACAAAAATTTTAGTACACATCTACAACTTGTCATAATCACTAGTATAAAGAAAGTTTAAAATTGAAATCTTGCTTAGACTAGGATGCAAACGAATCGAGCCAACTCGCTAGCTTGAAGAACTAGCTCGAAAAATGTTCAAGTTCGAAAAATTTGAGCTCGAATCAAGCTCGATCCAACTTCATATATATTTTTAATTGAGTCCAAACCAAATAATTCTAAGTTCTAGAGCCTATATTGTATTAAGAGAAACAACTCGAACTCGAACTCAAGCCTAAAGAATCAAGCCCAAACAAGGACTCGAACTAATTTTCTTGACTTTTCAAGCTCGAACTCAAGCTAATTTAGCTCATTTGATTTGAGCTCGACGAGCTAAAAAAATGACCAAAGCTCAACTCAACTCAATTTATTTTCATCTCCAGTTTAAAATACCTTTCACTTGAGAAAATAAGAGTGATTAATACAGAACTACCTAACATACAATAAAAGTATAAAATTGAAATCTCAGCTAAATAAATACCTCTCGCTTGAGAAAAATAAAAGTAAACTAAGTACAAAATCCGTCCAAATAACATTAATTTTACACATAAAATATTCGAATCTAATAAACTTCTCGCGTACATATGTGTACATATGAACAACTTATTTAGTTCTCAGGAGAAGAGACTCACACAAATATGAAGCCCTTAACTTGAGCTTGCTTTCCCACTACCTCTGCAGAAAAACTGGGGGGCCTATACAGTTTGTTTGTCTTTTGGTTTCTCAACTGAAAGACCATCCAATTAATGTGACAAGTTTTACATGTTAGAATGCTTTATAAACCTCACTTTATATCTTTAATCAAATTGTTTAATATTTCGAAAAGGACATTAAAGAGGATATTCTTCTATATCTTGGGAACCCTTTTTGTTTATGAATGGATATCACACATTATTCCAAATAATTATTAATTTTTAAATCAAATAAGTTAGTGGGACGACGAAAACTACAAGTTAGTTTACTAGTCGTATAATGATTCGCATGCAATATTAAATAATAAAATAGTTATCGATAATGTCAAAAAAAAATTATAAATTTAAAGTCTTATGTTTTGATAAATTTTACTTACAATTAAAATAAAATGATTCTCAATGAACATTCAGAATATGCCACGTTTATAGAAAATATCAATTGTAAAAATCTTTGCATTGTTATATATTTTTTCAAATTCTTTTGTTTTTATTGTATATATTCGTTAGGCGGTCAATGTAATGTGTCTTTATCAAATATTTGAAGATGAAGATACACTAAATTTCTTTGAAATATTGATTTCTTTTTTTCTATTAAAAAAATTTTTATTGATGGAAATATTTGGGATAATCTAATTCGAAAATTTTTGGGTGCTCCCATAAATACCCAATCAAATTTAGAGACTAAAAATATCTGACTCGAACGAAAAAATACCCAATAGGGGGACCGGATTGGGTACCCTAATATCGGAACCCGATTCCCACCCTTATTTGGGACATCCCCTCTTTTAGGCCCACTTTGCATTAATTAGCCCATGTTTTATAGCATTTGGACACGTAAAAATTAATTGAAGCCCATAATTTTGGTTTGCGAGCCCAATTTAAAGCCCAAATTTACAAGACAAAATTGGCCCAACAGGTCAAAAACCAGCGGTGAAAAAGCCTTTTCCATTTGCCAACGGAAACCTTTTCAAAAGCAGGAGACAGCAAACTCAGACCAAGAAAGTGGAACCCCAAAATCTCGCTGAAAACATTTCAAATATTTTTCCTCCTCCTTCTTTGAAGCTCTCTCAAGATTTCAGACACAGTAATGGGATTATCTGAGAAAGAATATTATAATGAATCTGAAACTGATGAAGATCATTCTGATGATTCACAAGAAGACCCGACGTTTGATGTTCTTGAGGAGACTCGGTTAACCTTCTCAAATCTCTCCCTCAGGAGAAAAATTAAGACCCAGTAATAATCTACCTTTCTATACAAAAACCCACTTTTGAATTTATCTCCTGTTTGGGGATGATTATTTATTTATAGTTTTAGTGTGGAGATTGTCAGGCGGGCAATGCCTACTTGTTTGCTGATGAGAAGTATGTGTGTGAAAATGATGGGTTATTTGTCATATTTTCTATGTTTTTCTTGTTTTCTAGTTTTTGAAATTGTTATTTCTTCTCTTTGCTGATTAAATGTGTATTTGTATGAACATGATAACTTATTTTGAGGCATGTCTTGTTTTCTTAGAATTGTAAAGGGAAAGGATAAAAAAGAAGAGGAAGAGTCAGATGTGATAAAAATGGTTCTGCCCGAGCTTGATGAGAAGGACCAAAAAAGTTATCGAACTATTCAGAAAATTATTGAAGGTTTGTTTAATATTCCAATGGATAGAGATTTTTTCATGTATTTGGTTGTGATTTTTCTTGTATATGTTCACTTTGTTCTTTACATTGGCATTTTGCAATGATGGCAGTTGGTCAGGTGGAGAGGTTGAAAGTGGAGGAATGCAAGATTTATTTAAGGAAACATGTATTGAGATTGAGTGGCAATAAAGAGACACTAATACAGCGGATTAAGGAGCATATTGAGTAATCTTCTGTGTGGTTTTTTAGTTTGAGTATGGAAGCATATTCCTATTTGAGTTCATTCATTCATGAATATGTACATATTCCAGTATCTCCAATGGTGGTGGGGAGGAAAAATATCCAGCATCTAGTTTTGTGCTGAACTGCAAAGGTAATCCTTTATTTGCTTCATATGTTTTGAGTTGAGGTTTTCATGACTTACAGTTTATGCTTCAAGAGTCTAATTATGGTTTAGTTTTTGTGTGCCTTATAAATGCAACATTTTCGCCATCTAAGCAGGGGTAGTCATTATTTTTGTAACTTCTCAAAGGAACTCATAAAGATTTGATAACAAATTACTAATTTTTTATGTTATTTTTCTAGCAATCAGCACTCAGTTTTCATTTGACTAGCTGAATTCTTAGCGCCAATTGAGTGCTTCCTCAAAGGTTATGAAGGTTTTGATCTTGATTATAATTTGCTTCTACACTTTTCACGTTTGATTTGAACTTTAAAATTTTGCAGGTGATGCATGCATGGGAGATGTAGTCATGTTTGAACAGAATGTATATGAAGTGTAAGCATTCGTCTCAATGTAGATTCTAGTTAGTTCGTCAATGAACATTACTTAACTAACTTAAAGAACGGAAATATTTTTCCATGACCTCACTCTCTCTTCAGAAATAGTTATGTGAAGAATTATTACCACTGTGGATACTTGAGATAAATTGCATATTGGCATCACTGTATTTTCTCACCCTCATTAGGATATTGGGAGGAAACAATGATTTGTTATCCTGGTATCCATTTTGTGTAATTTTTGGCCAAACAATGAAATTGCAAGCGAAAAAAGAGCATTTCTAGTTCAGAAGGACTGCATTAGACTTTTATTTTGATTGGTGACTTTTGATGGCTTGTCAGGTTCAATATTGCATCTCGTAGTGCCAGTGGTCCTCCTTGTGGCACAAGGGTTGTAGTAGGGCGGATTGTGAAGGAGAGCTATGGAGCTGCCAAGCAGCAACATACATTTACAGTGAGCCACTGACCAACATAGATTTGCTCAAACTTTTCACTTTAAAGATTACAATTCAAGTACATTATATTTGATAGAGAAGAGAGAAGCCAATGTGTTTCTCACATGTCACCTAGAGCATTACTTAACTAGTGAAGATACTGCTGTTACTAAGATGAATTTTGTGAAACTATGTGAAAAATCTTGATAGGTTATTAACATTAGAAAATGTAGCTCCTTTTGTCTACTTCTGATCTAAGGGAATGTCAAATTTGGTAGCGATTGGTATGTTTATTAAGAAATGAAATAAACTTCTCATTTGCACTGAGCAGATTGAAGTGCTATGGAGTAAAGGAGAGAAACCATTGCCTCCACTTCACCCTTTGCTCATCAAAGGCAGGAACCTCTATAGGTTGAAGACAATGAGACAGGTATGTTGAGTCAAATGTTGTTTCTATTCATTTGTCTCTACACGTCATGTAATTATTTTATATCCTTCCTCTTCTTGTGACTCAGAAATGGGAAGATGAAGGGGAAAGGCAGAAGATTTTGTCAGAAAAACATGCTAGAGGTGATGTTGCTCGTTTGAATAAGGAAGCGCGTATACAACAGAGGGAAATGCGAAAAATGCACAAGCGAAGAAGGTATCAAAATTCTTTCTAGTGAAGTAAAACTCATATTGAATACGAACCATTTTCATTATTGGTTATCTATCTTGAATTCTGCATGGCTTAAATATTTTTCCTAGTCAGTAATAACAGTTTTGCTTGTATATTAGGGCAAAAGGAAATGAACAGCCAAACATAAAGCAGGAAGAGGGAAAAAGAGGGCCTCTGCAGTTTGTATCCAGCCAGCCAGAGAAACTGATCAACCAACCTAAACAGCAGCAGCAACAGCAAGATGCTGAGCGGAAAATCCCAATCCAGCAAGAAAATTTGCATGAAAAGCCTAATAATAATATTTCAAATGCACACGTGCTAGAAAGGCAATCTTTGAGCAGTGTGAACTTCAGCTTTCAAAGAGCCCAAAACACAAGTTCACCATATAGTAACTTTGATACTTCAAAGAATCCAATCCGAGGGCATTCCTATAGCAATTTTTCAAGCTCTAATCTTCCCAAGAGTCCACTAAGGTATGCTTCCAAAGAGAATTGGAGTTGTACTTCTATGAGGAGTCCACCACGTGGATTTGGTTATAATAATATACAAGGGTGGCCTGGTATGAGCTCCAATGGCTATTTACAGCAAAATTATGCTTATCATGGGCAGAACTCAAATGCAGCTAGGGGTCTGCCTGGTGAAGAGAAGGATTGTGAACAAAAGCAAAAATGCAGATATTATGCTCAAGGAAGGTGCTATTTTGGAGAGAGGTGCAAGTATCTGCATGAATTAGCAGGAAATAAGTTGTGAAGGAGTGGAATTGTATTTTCACCAATATGCCTTGTGATTTTTTGTTGGTTGGAAATTCGTTTTTCCAGTTTGAATGGGATGGAAAAAGAAAGTTATTGGAATCAATTGGAAACATACTGCAGCCATCTGGTGCATATATATTTTAACATGAACTGTTCACCTGGCTGATATCTACATTGACACAGAACTCGGGGGTATTTACTTGTGGATGACGAGGAGAACAAGTCACATCTCTTTAATGCTTATTACCTTCATCAGTATAAATTTATATAGGTGGAATTTTTATAAATAATCATCAAAGCATCTCCGAAATAGATAATTTAATAATGCAGCAGTCAGCAAGAGATATATTTTGGGATGAACGAGATACAGTTGCTTCTTTATTTTTAATTTTTCACAAGGTTATAATAACTAATAATTTTCTTATTATTCACCTGCAAATGGAGTTTATATTACACCATCAAACCAGACAACATGGTAAAGACTTGTAATCTGGAAAAGATTTTCATCAGAGTTACATGTTAGAATAGCTTGAACAAGTCATACAAATGTTTATCTTGTCATGGCAAAAGCTACTTGAAAAGTAGTAAATCTGAATGGACAAAAAACATCCTAGTCCAACACAAGGAAAGGACAAGATGGCCACATTTCCATCACACACAACAGTAAAAAGCATAAACTACGACCATTGATAACACCTACAAGTTTATACTCGAAGACGAAACAAATTATGTGCTCCCTTCCATCAGACAGGGCTGCTTCATGTGTGAATTATTCAGTAGCAGACACAGGCAAATCATCAATGCTCAAATATGTACGATTCGCCTTGTTATCTTGAACCCATCCTACTTGTGGAACAACATTATAGAAGGGCAAGCTTGTACCAGAACGGATGACAATAAAATTTTGAAGATGAAGCAGCTCATGATCACTATGCATTATTTACAGAGTTGCTTTTATTCACACCTTGCAGCTCCATGGGAGAATTTGTGATACTACCAACTGAGCCCAAAGTTTGTGAACTCAACTGAGGGCTTGCTGGACAAGCATCTGGATTACCAGTCATTGGGTGAATAGCCCCTGAACTCAGCTGTGGGCTCATTGGAGTTCTCTGGCTCATCGTCTGGGGACTGGCCTGCTGTTGTGGTTGCTGCTGCTGCTGTGCCTGATGTGGTTGATTCATTTGATGGGGAATTCCCATACTTGATGGTGAACCCACTTGTGGGGGTGAAACAACAGCTTGCAGTGGTGATGTTGTTTCTTGCTGCTGCTGTAGCTGCTGTTGTTGCTGTAGCTGCAGCTGTTGCTGTTGTTGCATGTGCAGCTGCTGCTGCTGCTGCTGCTGTTGTTGCTGCTGCTGCTGGTTCACGAAAAGATTCATTCCTGACATCATTTTTGGTGGACCCATTTGTCCCATAGCTGTGCGCTGCATCTGGTTGATATTGGCTCGATTCATAGCAGGGCCAAGCATTGAAAAACCAGTGGATCCTGGATGCATCTGTCTAGCACCCGGCATGCCTCCAATACTTGTTTGAGGGCTCCCCAAGATATTCGATCTGTTTTGTGCCATCCTCAGCTTCATCAAAGCAGCTGGAGATGCTGTTAGCGCCCCAGATCGAATAGCATTGGTAAAATTTGAAGCCGAACTCAGATTCACGGGGCTCTGGTTCATGTTTCCTATGCTTGAGATAGGTCCCATTGGAGCAGATATACCAGCTCCACCCACCCCTCTAGCACCCCCAATTCCCATGACATTCCCCAAGCCTCCAAGACCAACCATATTATTGCCAATGTTGCCCATGCCAACAGTTCCAAGGCCAGGTATCATTTTTCTCTGTATTGTTGGCTGCTGCTGCTGCTGTTGTGTTTGAAGCAATTGTGTTTGTTGCTGCTGTTGCAACACCTGAAGTTGGAGAGGTGAAGGTTTGTTTGTCATATGAGGACCCAACTGCATGCTTGCATTCTGGGCTATATTATTCAGATGTTGCATTGAATTCCCTGGGAGCATCACAGGTGATCTTTGGAACTGGGGATGCTGCTGTTGTTGTTGTTGTGCTTGCTGCTGCAAAGGAGGCAATTGTTCAGGTTGCTGAGGTCTAGAAGGCATTGAAACCCCAGGCAAGAGTCCTTGCGACATTTGGATTGCCTGAGTATTTCCCGGAGGTAGCATCCTTGAGCCTTGTACGTTCTGTGTTGAGTTTACTGGCGCATTACCACTTGTACTAGGTTTGGCAATATCATTGGATGGCTGAATAGGAACACCTTCTGAAAACTGCTGCATCTCAGATGTTGCACCTGGAGGAATTCCAGGAGCATTAAGTTGGCCAACCAAGGCAGTATTCATCCGAACTGGTTTTTGTTGGAGATGATCCTCCACTTGATATCCTTCACGTGCCATCTGCCCAGGTATTATATATTATAAACTAAGCAAAAACAGCAAATGAAATTTATATGCTAATTAATAATTCAGACTAGACAAGGTTAACATACCAGCGAACAGAACTGCGCTGCAAGTAGGTCGGCTGTGTGCTGCATGAGTTGAGCGGAATGTGAGCAACATTAAGCAAAGATTTGCAGAAACAAGAAGCTTCATGTACAGAACCACCTTCTTAGGTTCTAATTTTGAGCGTAGAACATGGCTATTTTTGTTATAACAGAAGTTGTTTGGAAGGAGCAGAGTAGAGAGAACAGGCAGATATTCCACCTCTTATAATACGGAAACCAGTTTTACCTTGTTTAGCATACAGAGGAAATCACAACTGAAACAACATTTTAAGAATATTTTACAAATATTTAAAGTACACCATATGCTCTTGAAATTCATATAAAAGCCCTCTAATCAGACAACACAAAGTAAATTTATCTTTTCAATAACTCCATCCTGTCCAATCCTCTGTTGCACCACACATAGCACAGCTCAAAAACTATGGGAAGGTATTCATGGAAATGTCTCTCCCTCACCCTTGATTTGTCTGAGAGAGTACAACTGAGCAGGCATCTCTAGCATTCTCTATGTTCTTTTCAAGTTGTCAACTTCTTCTCTTTCTCTCGTGCTAAACCTTTTATTTCCACATTTTCTTTATTTTAGATTGGGAGTTTTATTTCAATAAGAGAGGGCATCTAAAAAAATAAATTGTTCCAAAGGCACAGTTGATACATCTGAGTTAGGGAAAAAAATGTTTCAATAGTTGAATCCTCGGAACTTTCCAAAGTTTGGATATGAAAAACATAACACCAACCATTTAGGTTCGTATAATTGAAAGGCAAGGGGGTCATTGGTTTTAAGGGCTCAGACAACAGGAAAAAAAGTATGTTTTGTTAAGAGAGAAAAGAGACTGCCCTATAGCATTTATTGATGTAATTTTTACAACATATAAGTTGTGCAATTGAGCAAAAAAGAACCAAAAGAAGGTTGTGCTCAATAATCAAACATTGATATTTGAAACAACAAATTGTTTCATCATTAACTGTCCTATGCACCACAGCAGACAAGTGAATGTACAAACTCACAGTATTTGGCAAAGTTGGAAGGTAATCCTCTGAGTTCAAGTATTCAGCATTTTCTATTTCTCCAATATGAATAGCCACAGCACCATCATTTGGTTTTTCTGACATGATCATCTTAGTTTTTGCCTTTGGAACCAATTGGTAGCTATTACCTGATAGATACAAATTGTGAGGATCAGCCAAATTTAATTAGAAGATATTATATAAAAAATATGAAGTCAACACACCCACCTGGAAACATGCGCTGCTCAAAGTTCAAGAACCTGATTTTACAAACATTCATGTTGCCACCTACTAGGGACTTTGACAGTGGCATGTTACATGATTCATCCGTCAAGTTCTCATTGTTTGAATCACTTTTGAGATGAGATGCCAGCAGTTGAGTGGAATATGCATTAGGTTTCCTGATAGGATACTCATCTACCTTATTCTTTTTGCAGTTAAGTTGACATCTGGAACAGAAAAAGATAACATGCATAAGAAACAAAAAGAGATTTCACTGCTGCTAAATTGAAGGGAAGAATTTAGACAACCGTACATTTTAAAATAGCATTTAAAAGAGCAGACAATTCTAGATGTTCAAAATTACAAGAATTGTATGTTTCTTTGTCTGAGAAAAGTGGGTATCACTTCTTACTGCTAAGGAATAGAAATGCAACCAATAGAACCCCATTACTGACTTCAATAAGTCTCCTTATTTCATCCACAAAGATCAGAAATACTGCAAACCTACTGTTGTCAAGCTCGTATTACCATTACCACCACCCAAACATTATGAGATTTATCAAAATATGATGTGAATCAATTCAAACAATTTGGTGGATAGAAAACTAAAAATGAAAAAGTTCAAGGAACGTGGCAGCTTGATTGACAGAAATACCTCATAGTGACCATTTCTATCTTTGAGAATCTCTCAAGCATGGTTTGATCACCCAAAGGTTGAGCTCCAACAGGGGGGCTGCTTGCATTTATTGGTATGCTCAAATTGCTAACACTTGCAGGAGACCCAACTCCACTTATTGCAGAAGGTCTAGGACCAGAATTAGACCTGCGTCTTACAGCAGCCTGTGCCGGGTTCTGCCTCTGCATGGAATCATTAGCACTTGAAGTGAAAGATGGGTTGCCACCAACACCAACAGGAGGAACAGATGTGACTGCAGATTTTTCCTTCTGAGATGATACAAGTCCACTACTCACAACGGATCCAAATTGATGTCCAATTGAACCACTAGAAAATTCTCCAGATTTTGATGACAATGGAGATTGAGGCAAGCCTCCAGCAGAAACAAGAGGACTTTGAACTAATTTTCTCTTCTGGAATGAATCCTCCTTTCTAGAATTATTATCAAGAGGCTGACAAAGATTGTTCCATGGACTTGGAGGGAAACTTGATCTCATGAACTGATTTGGCATTCTTTGCTGCAACCGTGACTGCTGGGGATCAATATTGGCTAATTCTGATTCTCCCATGGTCATACGACTAAGCTCTGGTTTGTCCAATCTCTCTGTCTCAACTGGTTCTTCCTTTAAGTTGTACCGTAGTCCTTGTTGTCCGGTAGTGAATGGCATTGACCCCCCTTCCTGATTTAGACCTCCTTCAAACACCTGCTGGGAAAACTTTTGCATACCATTGTTCGCATACTGAATTCCTCTCTGCTGCTGCATTAATGTATTCTTCCAGTGTAATTCTGATCCATGTAAGTTGTCCATTTGTGGCCCTAAATGCTGCAGATTCACATCAGAACCTGTATGCGTAAGCCTTGCCTTCTTGTTGGTAAGTGGAGATGATTGCCCATCTTGATTCTCCCTCTTACCATGAGTAGAAGCAGCACCATTATCAGCAAATGGTATCATCATATCCTGTCCACCAGGAGAAGCAGCAGATGCATTCAAAAGAGCTCCTGACCGCTGATCCTTCATCATTCTTGGGCTCCCAACCCCAACTTGATACTTTGACTGGTGAGATACCAGAGGCGATGCCAGAAGAGAGCCATCTGACCCAAAGCTGTTGTGTCTTAGTGGATGCATAGTGCTTGAAACATTATTTTGAGTGTTCAAATTCTCATAGGCAGGTTGCTGCACTAAAGATCCTGAGTCTCCCAACCTTGAGCTTTCTGGAACTCTATCAAGACAAACCTTTTTCCCATGGATATTATTTGAGGACACAGCAACTTCTGGAATCTGCCTCAATCTTTTCCTTCGCATGCTACGTATTGCTAAATTTAACTGAAAATTGATGCACATCAAAGGTCAAAGGCATGAATCCTTATCGTTTTGACAAGCAAAATTAAGATTCATGCACAAACCTTAGTGGGAACTGGGTTGTCAGAGAGCCTGTCCATCTGTGGGGTTGGATCTAGGCAAAGTTGTGGTTGTAAGGCCTTCAAAATCCTGGACTCCACTTCCTTCACCCAAATGTAAATAATCTTGGTTAAGAAAGAAAATCCTTCTAGTGCATGGATTGAAACAAGTGGATCACTTACCATTAGATCACCATAAGTCCAACTATTTTCTGAAATAGTTGGAATATCCTTCACTATATTTTCCAGTGACATTCTAAGACACACTCTGTTAATGATGGGTAAGTTGTCCCCAGAAGCCACATTAAGTCCTTCAGAAGAACACTTCCGATAATCTCGCACCTGCAGTATAAATTATAGGAAACCAGGATTGATTATATTCTTCACGCCATTTTTTCTGACAAATCATTTATCAACTGCCAAAATGTAAACACGTAAATGAAGGGGGCGGAGCTTGTAATCAGAAATTATCAGACTCCCAACAGGGAAACATCAATTGAGGTGAACATGAAGGTGGAAACAGCAAAAGATGATTACCTTTGTAAGGTGAAATTCTTGAGTTGGGGGGACAACATTTCAAAAGCTTAAGTAGAAATAAGGACAAAGAAAAAATGCTAAAAATAGAATGTATCACTGGTGCAGCTCTAATGGATAAAAAGCAGAACAGATGAAATGCATTCTCGGATACAACAAATAGACTTTAGCGACTAATAGACTCTAATATCTCTGACTGATAGATATTCTAGTGTATCTTGACCAGAATATTGAATCATCAATAAACAAATGGATCACAACTATTCATATGATTCTATGCTGCACTTAATAGCATTTTCAAAATTTATTTTGACAAGTGATTTTAGCTAAGATAAACACGGCTCCTCATAATTGTCATTAAGTATTCTAAAGTGAACTTCAGATAACTCACCTCACAAACAAGTGTCCCATCAACATATTTGCACGGTATATCATCCAGAATATCTCCCGGCAATCGACCAGACTCAATTGCCTTCCAATGGCAAAGACACACATAAGATAAACAAATTAAGACAAGAAAAATTATAAACCATAGTGGCAAAGATTAAAGGCATCAGCACTAAAAAGAACAGGAGGATCAATAGAAAACACTATAAAGTCATTTATCAAATTTCAGTGTTTTCAATTTTCATGCAATAAAATAAGTTGAAACCCCTGTGGCTGATATGATAGGAATAGAATGACATTGTAGTCCATCAAGAATTATCAGTTATAGGGTTTTCACAGGCGGCAAGAGTCAATCAGCCTCCTTGGTGAACTTCAAACCATACCAGTTACTGATAGTGGAAATGTGGAATGAACATTAAATTTTTCACACACGGTCAACCACAACCAGCTATAAATAAACATGACAGACACTTAAATTTGTATAGATTAGAGATACAAACTATAACACATACCGAAAATAGAGTCTCGGATGCTCTATCATATGGATGCAAAAACTTTGGTATGTCAATAGAAGTCTGTCGGCCAGATTCGTCCTGAAATTCATAGAAGATAGAGTAAGGCAATTCATTGTTTTAAAACTAGGCCAAAAGTTCCCATTTTTTCACATGGGCGCTTTAGTTACTCGCATGGCATCAACTTACAGTGGTGAACAACTAACCTCAGTGGGTTTCACAACTGAATATCCATCAGGAAAGAGGCTTAGAGTAAATGAAACTTCATTATCTGGGAAAGAGGGAAGAGGAAAAAAATCAAAAGAGGTAACAGTAGCATACTGCAGCGTATAATATTTTAAAGGGCTAGGAGATTTAGTTCCTGACTATATATTTAGGAGGGATCCACTTACCAGAGATCTCAGCACTAGCCTTGTTCTCACTAGCCTCTCCCTATTCCAGAAAAAATAGAATTCATTACCCAAAAAAGGAGGACCGAATTAGCAACTAAACAATGCAATAGAACTTCAGCAATGGTCTTGTTTCTCAATGGGCTAAAACAGAATTCGAAATCTTTAAAGAAAAGAAGAGCTCAAATTAAGCAATAAAACAACCCAATAACATGAGAAATGCCTCTTTTTTTCTCATTGGCCCTTCCTTACTCCCAAATACTAAACAATTCTACGAAAACCCCTAATCTTATGTCCACACACACAATAAAAATGGGGAAATAAAACGTTTTCGAAAAGAAGCAAAAAATAAAAGTCCTGCGGGTATGAAGCTCTTTTTAACTTCTCATCCTCTACAGACATCCAATCAAATTAATGAAAATCAATCACCATAAATGATAATTCTCTTCGTAAATATGAAAAGATAATTAAACAATTCCACAATTTACATCAAAAAAATATATCAGAAAAACTCGATCTTTATAATTGCTACATGACATGCATATAAATAGTAAACAAATTTAAAAAAGAAAAGAGCAATAAGTACCACAGGCTTCCGAGTCGACAACGAAACGGTATCAAACTTCTTCTTCGAGGCAGCAATAACGGCGTCGTTTGATTCTTCCTCTTCGACGGGAAAAGAGGCGGCGTCGTGCGGTAGCGGTTTCTGGCGAAACCTCTTACCGGTTTTGGAAACCTTAAACGAAATCCCCATAAATTTCGATCTGCGACTCAAATTCGGGGAAAATGCATACAGTACATGTCTAGAAGAGAAATCTCTCAGCAATTGGTGTACTTTTCCCTCTGTGTGTGTGTGTGTGTGTGAGAGAGAGAGAGAGAGGAGTAGACTTGTGTCAAGCTGTGTTCTTCTTTAACATTAATTTATGAGTGTTTGCAGAAAACACATCGTATTGAGGGCGTGGGGTTTGACATTTTTGCGGTTTTAACCCATTGGTACTTTGCAGTTTGCACCTTTAGATTTACAAAAATATCAAATACATCCTCTAAAAAACAATTATTTGACAAATGCACCTCTAGAATGTCATATTTGGGGATCTTCTGGAAATTTCATAATCTAATGCGGTAGAGTGTGGTCTCTATTTGAGAGCGTCTTTATTGGGTGAATTTATTTGAGTAAAAATTAAATTGATTAGATGTTTTTCTATTATAAGTGTTGATATTTATAATATTTGGGTTAGATGAGTTGGGTTTATTATATTTAACGATTCACCGTAGTATTTTATAGTTATTTTTTAAAGTAATTTTGACTTATATGTCTCAAAAGCATATTTGGGTTACATTAATACTAATTCTACATCCCTCAAAATTATTTTTTAAGGAATTCTTTAATTTACATATACATATGTGTACTTAAAATTCATTATAAACTTCTTTGTTGACAAGCTTCAACCTTCTACTTTTTAGTTTCTAGTATATAACACTGGGGATGCAAATAAATCGAACCGAACTTTGACTATTTTTTTAAACTTAAACTCGAGCTTGACGAGCTCAGGAAATTGAGGCTCGAGCTTGGTTCAAACACTTGTTTGGGCTCGGCTAAGCTTGGCTTGATTCACAAGGCTCGAACTCATAATCAAGTCATAGACTCGAGCTCGAAAAGTTATATTATTTTATAAAAAAATTTAAAATTAATATATTTTACTATATTTTTTATATATATAATATTTTTTAAAATAAAAAATATAAGCTCACAAGCCAGCTTGCGAACTTGCAAACAGAGATTGTTTGACTTGAGCTCAAATTCTTTGAACTTGAGCTCGAACACTTTCAAACTAGCTTATTATGTTTGTGAGCTAGCTTGATTCGTTTGCAACCCTATACAACACAAAGCTTACACTATGTGTGCAAAACAAAATTGACGATGGATATCTTCACTATATTTTTAGGTCCAATTATAATTTTGGCGCAAGAACCCTAGTATCTAATACTCTACCGAATGAAAATAAATAGAAATTTTTATAATCACCAAAAATTTACTTCCAATTTTTAGATTATCGAAGCTAATAAACATTAAACATAGCATAATTCGCATACAGGACATGAAAATTGCCATGTTAATACTTTTTGAACTAAAAAATCTGATTAAATCAATTTATCTACACTAATTTCTTCTAAATGGTCCAATGTGCCTGTCAAGTACTTGCCATTTGCAGGGTGCATTTTGTCAATCTTGCAAGAGCATTAACTGGCAATAAGCTATAGTTGGAATTTGGAGGGTGCCAAATGCCAAGAACTCAAAGAGAAGAGGACATTAAGCAATGTTTGGATTGTAGATTAATGTTTTCAGTTATTACACGTTCATATATATATATAGATACAGGGTTAACCAAACAAGTCCGACTGAACACTCCATCCAATCCATTGCTAAAGAAATATTCAACAGAATAAAATTGTTATATCTCCTCCTCTCGCTATATTTCTAATTTTTTTCTATAAAAGCAATAAAATGTTGCCAAATAACCCAAAGAAGCCACTCATCACTCAATACTCCAGCATGAAAAGAAGCATCATACATAAGAGCGTATTAGGATACATATGGCAAGCACATCATCACATATTGAGCTGGGGAGCCATCCCCAAAACCAGAATATTACAAAACATCCTACAAAGTTGAAAGAAGACCTCATCAAACGGGGGCCTCAAGGATGGCTATTTGTAAGTTTCCGTAGAATCTCAATCATAAATTACTGGTAATACATGAGTTGCTGGGCAGCAGCAACATTCTGGAACCCACCGTCGTAGATGGCCTGGCTTGCACCGGCACCCATTCCCATGGATGCTTGTTTTAGAGCATGTTGCCCCTGTGGATGCATGAGGGCATGGACGCCTCCCATTTTAGTCATTGCGAGTTGCCGCTCGTATGCCAATAGGTCAGCTGCAGAAAGGCCTGGCAAGGACGCTGGTGCTGGCGGTGGGAGTGGGTTTGAGGTTGTTCCAGGAGGAGTTGGCTTGTTACCCCATGAGCACTGTGGCCAGACAAGAATACGAACGAGGTTAAACAAGCAGAGATGTAGAATCAAAGGAAGCTCAAAACCTATATTGAAACAAACCTTAATTTGTTTGCCACAGAGATATGACTGAGCATTTCCCATTGAAATAGCCATGGCAGCCTCTGCATGAGTGCTGTACCTAACAAAACCAAACCCTTTGTCACGCTGGACCCTGACTTCCTCTATTGATCCAGCACCAAGCACATGGAAGTGGCGATGGAGGTCGCCCTGAGTTACCTGGCAATAAAACCAAATATTCAGATTGAAAAGGAATTATTGTCTACCTAGCAGAGGGGGGGATTAATTGCTCCTAATGTCCATTCAAGGGGACTTTGTTTTCTATTCTTATTTCTGGATTGGGGGATCAAATATGCTAGGAGGGATCTATCTAGAAAAGAACCACGTACACCTATAGAATACTTCTCTGACTTAATTTACAATACACTCATAGAATAGAAACCACTAAGCACTCATAAGCAGAGGCATTTATTCTGTATCTGAAGGATGAGGTATTTCCAGGAAGGGAGAGGAAGCAAAACAGCAAGAGGACTTACCTCCGGTGCAAGATTGCCTACATACACGGTGGTGTATTGAGGGTTATTCTCCGGAGCATCAGTACTTGCTGCCTCTTTAACATCTTCTGCAAAAGACCAAGTCTCTACCACCATCAGGTATCTTGGTTGATACAGCAAAAAAGCAATTCCTAGATAACATGTCTTCTGCGAAATGGTAGGTGGGAAGTATGGAACTGAGATCTAGTTTTATGTGAGGGGAAAAATCAATGGTAAGGCCCCAAGAGAGATTTTTTTGGCTAGGCTCATTCTTGTTTAAAAATCTAATAAAAGATTTAACAGCTTACAAAGTAGAGCATTTGGTAAGATACCGCCCAAAGTTTAATTAGGTTTAGAAATAAGTAACAAACACTACAAATTCAACTAATACAGCAACCTATTTTTCAAATCTTAATCTGCTTCAGCCTATATTGGTATCTCTCACTCATCTGACAGCTCGACTATAACAAAAGTATCTTGTAAGCTAGAAGGGTTTAACATTTTGACAGATTAACAGCTTCATATTTGACTAAAATTTACTATCTTACAAGATTCAACAGCATTTTACAGCTTATAAGCTGTTTCTCACCCTCTTAAATTCTTAATAATGCTATGGCTACAAATTACAGTTCTCTCCTTATTTAATTTGTTTATTTTTGTCAAAATTTGTTAATGGGAGCTTATTCAGTTTTTTCTTCCAACTCACTTACCCGAGGAGCCATTTGTAAGTTCTACAACACTTTTAGAATCTGAACTCTGCTTGTCATCACTGGTTCCAGCACCTTTTGTGGCCCAGTTGCAACGTATCTGCCTGCTGCCAAGCCATTTCCCTGAGAAGTCATCATAAAGAACAGCAGATAGTGAATTACTTATTCCTTGTGATCTTACAATAGTCACAGCAAGGAAAATAACAATTCATTTTGATACATAAGGAAAAACTTTTTAAAATAAATAAATCCAAAATGTTCTCACCGGTTAAATCATTTACTGCACTTTGAGCATCCTGAACAAGAAAATCCAAAGGATTCAGCTAAGTCAAGGAAATTGTGGTTCAAAAGATGCTCAGATAAAAGTCGCACAAAAATACCTGCTGGTTCCGGAAAGACACAAATCCAAATCCCCTGGATCGTCCAGTCTTTTGATCCCACATAACTCTTGCATCACTATGACCAATATAGAGATAATCAACATCTATTGAAATTAAACCATGCATTGAGCACATGGCAACACTCAAAAAATTACTTAGACATATACAAGGGAAAGAGACTTCTGGCCTCATTTTTCCTTTTTTGAGAACTAAAATCAAACAAATTTGCAACCTAGGGGCCATGCGGAGAGACAGACACACACAGAGATAGAGAGAGGAAGAACAGATGCTTACGAACAACTAGAGTAAACAGAAAAGCACGCAAACAACATGGCATCAGTAACCTCTGGGCTGAGATCACCAACAAAAATGTTATAGTGGCCTAAACAAGAAGCAGAAACTTTTATGAGACATAGAATCATGAGCAGAAAATGTTATATGCTAAAGCTAACAAATATCACATGCTAAAACATAAAAACATGTACTCACTTGATGTGTCCTCCCTCTGACCACTGGCATATGCCCAGTTAACTTTGATAGGCTGCCCAAACCTGAATATAACAAAATACATCATTATGCCAAATTAAATGACAACATAAGATCAAATCTTCAGTAATTCCTACTTACAGATGCCTTCCATTGAGGGTCAATATTGCAAGTGCAGCTGATCTACGGTCAAAGTAATGAATAAATCCATAGGACGACTGCAAAGAGGAAAAAGGCAATAAATATCAACTTCATTCAAGAGCCAGAATCCAAATTCATGTGTGGATAAATATTTATGGGAAAATAGACACTTGAGAAGAATGACACCTTTTCTTTTCTAATAAGCTTGCAGGCCTCCACAGGACCAGTACTAGCAAAAACTTCTTGAAGAAGTGGTTCAGTCACCTGTGTGTGAATATTCCCAACATACCTGCATTTTCTCAAAAATAAAAAACCTAGAAATTTAAAAAGAAGAAACAAATAGAAACAGATGAAATTATAAGAACCTCCTCCAGATATTACAAAACGATCACATAAATAAGCACAACAAACTTCTCATATGAGAAAATGGAAGGACAATTGAAGATGTTAATGAAGTTATGTACCAACACATTACACATAAGTTGGCTTTGATGTTATATAAATTAGACATCACCTGAAGCAGAAGTAATAATGCAAAGACTTGTGCACTCACATATTAAGTATAAAAAAAATTGGGGAGTTAAAATATTGCACAAATGTGCAAGGCATGCAACCATGCAATGAAGGCAGGTGAAAAAACAAAAAAAATAAAAAAATAAAAATTTAAAAAATGTCTGAACAACACTCACACACTGCGGCATGAACTTGGATCAAACCCAGGAGGCAGATTTCCACTTGGAATTGGCTCAATCTGCAAAATGAAAAGGCGAAAAAAAAAGAAATAAAAATAAAGAAAAAAAAACTTCCTAATTTATCGGCCCATATCAACCATCCACCCCAAGGTAAACACTGGATCAGAAGGAAAAATATCACAAGATACAGGTGTCGGAATCTCACTATTGACAGCTGAAAAAGACCCAAAAAGTGTGAAAATGAAAAGTGAATTTGTTCTATTTCTAACAAACTTATGCAACGACAATCCCACGGACCTTATCAAATGCCACCATATGCAATAAACCAAATTTCATTATGAACCAAATATCACTTACCTCCCAAAACATGAGAAACAGAAAACCAAAGAGCACTAGACACGGAACACAACTTATCATATGCACTCACAAACGAAAACATTCAAGGGGAAATACACAATTAGTTCAAGCACTCTAAAGTGTATTCCGCATTTAAGGAGCATCCTCCTGGGAGCTTCCATCATTGTAGCAGAATTCTTACATGGCTTAGTAGCATAAAACTCACCTTGTAGATTTACATGTAAGGACCGTAACTTAATAAACAATTTAATGAGCTATACACACACACACACACACATGCAAATAGAGACTGGCCCTTTCAAAAATGGCCATCTGACATGTACACAAAACAGTAGGCTTAAACATAGAGCATTTGACTTAAGAACCTTCCACTGTTTTGTCCCACAAAGATAAAGCATGTATTGAAAGGAAATGCAAAAGTTTTCTTATACAACATTCACTGCTCTCTTAAACAATACCCAATTCAATGAGTTGATCATTTATGAACTCACGATGCCTATAATAAAAAAAACCAACCCACAATCAACCAAACAAAATCCTAATCTGCGACACGACTAAAGGGGGATAGGAAACATGAAAATCCCGAGTAAACAGAAACAACACAATTAGAAAGATAGCCAACAGCAACTTGCTTAAATCGCAGGTACAAAAGAAAAGAAAGAGGAAAAACAACCAATAAAAACTTACATCGTTAAGATCGCTAGCACGAGCATGGAATAAAACAAAAGAAGAAATAATCACAATAAAGATAAATAAATAAATAAATTATCAACACACTCCAAACAAGCAAATTCAACCAAAAGAAGAAGAAGAAGAAACCTGCGGAGCAGCTAAGAGTCCAGGGTGGTAAAGCGACTGTTGTTGAAGGAGAGCTTGCTGCATCAAAGCCTGATGTTGCTGCTGCTTCAATCTCTGATTCTGCATTTTCGACTGAATTCAACCGAAAATTCGATCGAATGAAACGATCGGAGAAGATTTTCTAGTGTTAGGGTTTGTAGAGAGAAGCAAAAAGGGGCCTCGAAGAAGAAAGAAAAATAAAGAAAATAAAGAAAAAAAAAAAAGGAAGAAAGAAAGAAAAAGACAGAAGAAAAATGAAAAGAGAGGCCTGGCTGAAAGGGGGGGGGAATTTTATCTCCATTGTTAGGGCTATTTATAGAAGAGCTTTTACCGGGTCGTACTTCACGCAGTAATTTTACTCAATTATGAGGAGCAAAGTTGGTTTTTGGGCTTCCTCGGTAGGCCCAATTTTCATGGGCCAATATAAATTATTTATTTCACCATATTTTAATAAATATTTTGTAGTTTAATTTTGAAAAAAAAAAACTATTTTCAAAGTCGAGAGTCCCAAAAATCAATTATAAGTTTTAGAAATAAAAATTATAATTTTCACTATAGTGTTTATACATATACATACGAATTTAAATTTTATTATAAGTGTTAAGACAGTATCATTCGATTAAAGATAATTTTGTTGGTCATTAAGAATCCAAACCTCTAGAAATGGTATTGGAATTATTAATGCAAAATTAAATTGGGCTCACTTAGGTCTATTGTTCATAGCCCATAGTGCAACGATATAACCAATCCTCCACATCCCATTTCATCTACATTTTATGATAAAAAGCCAAATAGTCAAAGTCCTGACTCGTTGGGCACGATATATGGAATGCGACGTAAGGTGGGATGAAAAATCATTTCAACTCCAATCTTATGGGATAATAGTGCAAATTTATCATTATATTCATATTTTATCATTTATAAATTATATTTTTGTCCTCTAGACCCATCAAAATTATAAAAACCCTAACCACCGACAAATTGATTGTTTGAAGCCATTACTTTAAGTCACTTATTGTAGTTGTACTAATCACATATTTACCATATTTGTATTATATTTTTATTTTTATTTTTTAATTAAAGAGTACTTTAGTTTTCTTAAATAGTATCCTTAACTTATATCCCATCAAAGTGAAAGTCAATACAATTATTCACTTTTATTATTCACATCATTCTACAAAAATAAATATAATTCAAAAATATAAAATTATCGTAATCCCATTCTTCCCCCCTCATTTTATCTCATTAGAGCGATCACTCTACATCCCATCACTCAACGTCCCATATCACCAATTAAAGTGTGCTTAAATCAGGTTCCATTGAATTTGATTCAATTAGATCTACAATGGATCTACTTTAAACCCATCTTGGATAAAATAAAAAATACACATCAATTTAAAAATCTAAAAAGTTAATTTAAAAATCAATATTTCATATAGAATTATATATACTACAATTTAAAATAACATAGACAACTTCATCACAATTCCAATTTATATTAAATTATCAATTGAATTTAAGTCATCAAATCTTGTTTACATCAAATGAGTTGAGGCTTTTACAACAACTTATAAACTACATTTCTCTCGTACCCATTTCAACACCATTTAAGGTATTGTCACAATACCTCGCTAAATAAAATATTTCACATCTCATAATAAATTTAAAATTATTCAAATAAATTTTAATTTTAATTTTTTTTCTAGATCTAATCCAACCCGACCCACTTTATGGCCACCCTTAAAAAATGGCTAGCACATAAGCACTAGCCACTAAATCAACCAACACTTAAATTGGCTTAACTTTGGCAACAAATTGCACACAAATACACTTGAATCTAACTAAGACATAAGCTTAATCTTACTAAAATGAGGGTGTATTACATAAACAAGAATCAGACAACATGGAAATATATTGAAACCCTAATCATCTTGAGGGCATTAATGGCTTAGTTATTGAGGTCAAGCTGTCCATCAGCCTTGGAGGAAGAGGTTGGCTGTTCTTGAATTTGGTAAGGCCCCCTCCCAGCAGCCCTACAACAATACACATGGGGAAAGGAAACAAAACTCAGATGATACCCCCCAGAAAAAAAAAATAAAGAAATAAATCATTTCCATCTCTATTTACTATCCATAAAATTAAAGAAAAGAAATTACATACCTATCTTTCCTCTTCTCAAGGAACCTATGAAGTGATGATCTCCTTGCAATTGGCAAATCTAAACAACCCAAAGAAAACCGTGAATAATTAGTACAACCCCATGATTTAAAGATTTTGCCTTTTTAAGAAATCGACTAAAATTGACTAAAATAGATATCTTGTATTTAAAAACTAAAAGTTATAAAGCAAACTACCAGAACCGTTAGCCTCTGAAGATTGTTGTTCTTGTGATGTCGAGTTCGTCGCCACAGGCCCACTCGGGCTAGCCCCATTCGTGCTAGGATTCGCCTTCTCCTTACAAGCTTTCGACAAAATGCCAACAGGCTGCTTACCACTGCTAGCTTGAGGCCGGGGCGGGAGCCCTTCTCGCGAGCTGGAGGTGGAGGCCGCAGCAGTGCCGGCGTTCAGTTTTTCTTGAATGGTGTTCGACAAAATGCCATAAGACATTTGGGAGCTACCCTTTTTAGCAATAGACACCAGTTCTCTAGCCTTTTCAATAGGATAATCATCGAAAACCAACACTCTGCCTGAGTAAAAAATTGTCAACTGGGAAGTCTTGTGCTCTGCGGTGGATTCTTCTTTGCTGAAATTAGCCGGCGGTCAAAAGGAATTTCAAGCCATTGTGAGATGGGAAAGTAGAAAGTGGGAAAGGGCAAAAAGAAAGAACCTTGTGCTGGCTTTGTCGGAGGCATCTTCTACTATTGTAACGGAGGAATCAGTCCTGGCGGGAGGGGGAAATGGATCCGTAGAGGGCTGTTGTTCTGATGAAACTTGAGCAGATTTTCCAGCGTTTGTCCTCAAATTTACACTTGCAGAAGGCGATGCAGCAAAAGATGATCCGGGCTTCACTGAAATTAAGCAAAAAAGCATTGATTTATCAGCTCAAAAGTGAAGAATCAAATTTCTTGCCAAAAAAGTTTCATCTTTAGCATCATAATCAGCTTAGTAATAGTTTCATCTGTTTCAAATTCCAGTAGATCTATCAATATTTTCTTTTTCCATGTTTCAGCCACTCCAAGAAGAAAATTACAACCAGAAAATCATTTCAAAAGCTAAACAGTATAAATTCTTTACCTATAGTTTCAAGGCTCTCAACTTTTCCACCAATTTCAAGATTCAAATTTCTGAGACTACCCTTTTCCTTTATGTACCGACTCAAAAGATTGCAAGTCTGCACAAAACTCGTTTTTTCCAACCCCTTTCCTTCCCTCCGGCCATCGGAAAAATGTCCAGAACTCGACATATTTACCAGAAAAAAATAAAAATAAAAATAAAAATCTTCAGACAAAAAAACAAAAACAAGAACCCTGTAAGAGATTTTTTATTTTCAGGAGGAATTTTGTGGATTGAAACTTGTGGTTTCCTTCTCTTGAAGGAAACTGACGAATCTCATTTAAAGTTGGAAGAGTTGAGAGTAAACGGGCAAAAGGGTTAGGCGGGTGGGGATGACTGAAAGGCTTATCAAGTACTTGTGCTTTAGGTTCAGCTCTGTGGGGGGTTGGGGCCGGGGGGGCGGGGGAAGAAAAGTGTTTTTCAATGGATGCATTAAGCACGTGATAATTGCCTGTGGAGATAAAGGAGAAAAGATATTGCTGGGTAGGAGGGTGTGGGTGTGGGCGTGAGGGGGTGGTGTCTGCACATAAATTCAAGGAAATGGTGGGGCATGTGAACAGTGGAAGAAAGAAACACGAGCTGAAATTGAGAATTTGAAAGATGCTGGCTGGGCTGGCATGTGCATTTGTTTGTCCATAATGCCCTTTTACTATTTGGCTAGAATGTGATGCAAGTGTAAGGGTTTGATTGGTCTTTTTTTTTTTTTGAATTCTTCTTTTGTTTTGTGGGTTAATTTTTGTGTGAAATGAAAATGTGTGGGATAGTATATGAATCAAAGAAAAATAAAATTAGAGATAACTATTTAATTAATAATTGATTTACTGTGACTACCATTATTTTCTACCAATCAAATTATGTTGAGATAAGAAATTATAGTTGAATTTTATGTAGGCCAAATTCATTTTTTGAAAAAATAGAAAAGATTATTGTCTGATTTAGTGTTTACTTTATTATATTGAATTGTAGAAAAAAATATTGTTATTTAGCTAATTAGTAGATTTTAATTGAGGGTGTCAATTCGGGTGTATTGGGTGGGTTTGGATTGGATTGGAGTAGGAGTATAATATAAAAGTATCAAACCCGAATTCAACCCAGCTTTAAAATAAATATGTATATAAAAAAAAGTAATAAACCATTGCCCAATAAAAAGTATCATTAAGGTCTAAGAAAATAAAAAATATAACAATTTTAAAATTTTTCATGTCTATAATTATTCCAAATACAAAAAAGTAATAAATCATTGCTCAATAAATAATTTTGATGACAACTATCAATGCCGAATTAACTACTAAATAATAAAAATTAAAATTTAAAGACAAAAACATCAAATTAAATTCCACAAACAATTTTGAGGACAAATATCAAATTTGAAATCTTTTTTATACCAATAATTAGTTTCCTCCATTAATTCATAGCCTAAATATTTGAAATTTTAAGATTTTTTAAATTTTGGATATAATTTTTTTCTTTTTCTTTTTTGTTTAGATTACTAGATATAAATATTTGAAATTTAGAGTTTATTTTTAATTAGCCAATTGTTTTCAGATTAAGTCGAGTTAGGTCAAGTTAATTGGGTAATTGGGTCACTCGCTTATTATTTTTAAATTTAGTGAGTTGACTGGAAACCAACCCAATCTTATTCTTTTTTTAGGGTCAGTTTTGGATCCAACACAATTTGATCCAAACCCAACCTAATTTTTTTCAGGTAGGTAATGGTCGGGTCATTGGATAAGGTTTGATTTTAACACCTTTAATTTTAATTACTTTTAAGTTAATAGGTATATCTAGTTTGAGAATAATAGTTATGTGTGAGGAAATAAAAAAATTACTAGTGTTTTTAGTTGAGAGTTGGATTAACAAGCGTATTTATATTTTTAAAATAATATAAAATGAAAAAAGATCTTGAATAATCAATTAGGTCCTTAAAGCTACTCCATGCTTTTCAAAAATATTTTTTCTTTATTTATTTTGGTATGAAACCAAATTATTTAATTTTTAATTAGTTTTTTCTGAATAATTATAGTATTACTATTTTTTATATTTTAATTTATTATGACATTAATTTGTATGAGGGTGTTTGTGTTTGAATTGAAGTGTATTTTAGGAAAAATATTTTTTAAAATAATATTTTGAATGATTATCTATTCCATTTGAAATTATCATAAATGAAGTTATCCAAATCACTATTTAAAAAATCGGATCGGATCGGCCGGTCGAATCATCAATTGGCCAATAAATCGGTTCGATTTTCTCAAAAAATCAAAAAAATAAAAAAAAACGTCATATTTTGTAAAAACTATTCAAACCAGCTGGTTGAATCATTGAACCGGATCGATTTTTTTATTCAATTTTTAATAAAACTATTTTTTTAAATATTTTTTTGGTCTAAATATAATGTTTGAAGACTAAAGTACACTTTACAAGCTATTTAAAAATAAGCCTTATTTTAGAATTAACTTACACACTCTCAATTTTAAAATTTAGACTTAATATATTTAAATTATTCAATTATTTATAATATGAATTGTGAAATTTGAATTGTAATATTAGGCAATATCCTTTAAACTCTTTATGTTTTATATTTTGATATTTTATCAATTTTTAACTAATATATATAATATAAATATATATATTTTATAATTATGACGTTATAGTTCAACTACAATTCGACCAATGGTTAAACCAGTGAACCATGAACCGACAAGTTTTTCAATTCAATGAACGATCCGATTTTTCTAACACTAATCCAAACATGTTTAAAGAATATATTTTTATTAATTTTAAAATTCTCAATTTCAAATGTATAAATTCAAATACATCTTTAAAGAAGAGACAGTATTATAACCTCTACAAATCATTTTACTCAGTCAATCATATGAGATGGCTCTTTCTTTCTTAGTACATGTTTTAAATGATTCTATTATTGTCCTAACTGAACCATAATCTAATAATTATTTCATTACTTTTACCCAATAATTGAAATTTATCCAAAAATATATCACTCCTTTTTTTTCTTTTTTCATATAAGAAAATAAGGACAAAATTGAGAAATATTGTCAATTTGCCAAAATAGCTACTGCCCTACTGCATGTATTATGTTGAGTGTTTAATTATGAAGTTCTTTGTTAGTACAAAGTGTTGTCTCAGTCTTTCTTTAATAAATTGAAGTACTTATGAAGTACGTACCTAATTCCATGTATTAATATATTCCTATTTTAATTTGGTCAAGAAAATGTTTTTTTTTTCAATAAAATTAACTAAGTTTTCTCTATTTTGAGATTTGTATTCGTATAATTGATAAAACTCACATTCGACATGTTTGAAAATTGAAACTAATATTGGATCTTGAGTTTTGACAATGGTCAAATTTCATGGCTATATATGAAATTCCGTCAATGGTCAAATTTCATGGCTATATATGAAATTCCGTCGCATTAAAGTATTATTTTATTGGTACGTATCTGATGGAATTTTTGTCCTTACGAAAATGGGGGTTCGAAGGATAAGAGAACGACAATGACGGAAAATGTATAACTATTTTGAAAACTTTAATTCCATTGATATGAAATAAAGTATTTTATTCTTACGAAAAAATGTTTGGGAGGGTGAAAGATGAAAATAACCTATAAATTATTTCAAAACCCTGAATTCCTCTAATACAGAATAAATTAGGTATTATTATAAAATCCGAACAAGAGGTTTGGAAAGAAGTTCATGGCCATTATTCTCACTGATGGAGGTAATGATGAAAAATTTTAATTTTTAAAATTTTAGAATGAAAAAATATTTTTATTTGAAAATAAAAATATATTTGGATTCAAAATGTAAAACATTGACTCCATAGAATTAAACATGATATTTCAATGTAAGAGTGGTAATGAAATGAATTTAACTTATTGTGGGTCATTATCCTTTTGTGTTGGACTAAAAGTTATTATTTGATTTTATTATGTGTCATGTTACTCTATAAGAAAAATAAATAATATTTAATTAGTTCTTAAATTTTAATTATTTTTTAGTTAGTGAAAGAATGTTAGGTACAACCACAAAAATAGGTATACAAGATTGAAGATGATGGCTATATGCATGAAACTTTAAAAAAAAAATATTTAGTATTTAAAATTCTGTTTTGGATTTTGATGATGATCAAATTCATTGTTAGACGTGAAAATCCAACCACATTAACGTATATAGTCTTAGTAACATGCATTTGGTAAGATTTTATTCTTTTGGAACAATTCAATTATCATTATATGCTCTTGGGGGCTCAGAAAAGCCATACGGCAGACCTAACTACATCAAAATATTGTCCTATCGACACATATTTGATGGGATATTTTGTCACCGTATATCCAAAGGCACTTTGAAAAATAAGAGAAAAAGAATAGCTTATAAATTATTTTTAAAATCATAAACTTTTTTAATATGGGAAAAATAAGATATTATCAAATCCAAATCACATCTATGAATATATTAACTTTCATAACAATGATGTTATTTATTTTTTTTCTTAGAAAAAACATTATAAATAACGAAATATAAACGACATACAAAACATATAAAAGTGCATAATGCATTTATTACAAATTGAACATAAAACCTCTTATTTAATAAAAAAGAGACAAATTCCATTTGAATTATAAGCCACGGGGCAACAATGATGTTATTGAACATTTAAAATTTTAAATAATTTTTCAAATTTAGTTTGCACGATCCTTTTCGTAGTAATTGTTGGTTAAAAATTATTAAATCATTATCGATTAATATATGATGTACAAATTTAAATTTAAAGAAAAAAAACTTTTAAAATATCCGAAATCTGCGCAAATTAAGAAGAAATTACAGACGAACTAAGTCAAAAATAAAAGTAAAAAAGGGGACAGAAAATGACAGTTGAAGAATTTATGACTGTTGAAAAAGGCACAGCCTCTAAATTTATTCTGCAAAGAGAATATTGAATTGTAAGATTTAGATTTAGATTGTCTGTATTTTATAACACCCTTTTTTTATTTTGCATTATTTAAAAATAAAAAAATATGATTATTTGTATAAAATATCATGTTTTTCTTATTTTTATTTTTATATTTATTATTTTTAAACATATAATACCTATTAATTTAAAAATAAGTATAATTAATTAATTAATTAATTAATCAAATTTTTCTATCTTTAAAGATGATAGGCCCCCACTAAATTTAATAGTAATACCTTCTAACTTATCAAATGATTATTATTATTATTATTATTTTCTATCTTTCCATGATAATGAGGCGCAGTCCAAATTTATTAATATTTTTCATCCCAACACAATTTATTGATGAGACATAAAGAAAAAAGTGGGGGCTCATAATCAATTAAATAATAATAATTAACATTACTAAATTAAAAATAATTAAAATTATTATATTAAAATATTATTTTCGTTCCACTTTTTTCTTAAAATTTTTTACAATACTAATCTAATCACATTTTATTTATACACAAAAGAATAGAGATAAAATAAAAATATATTTAACAATAGTGAAGATACAGATTGAAAATAAAACTACAACAAATCTGGCCTTAAATTGTTGCATTATATACAATAATGTAATATTATTATGTATGTATATATATTCAATATTTAAAATTTAGTTTAATAATACTATATGTCATATTATATGTATAACATATATATGGTAATGGGGAATGGGAAATATAATTATCCATCATCTTAATTAAAATGGTAAAAATGCAAATTGCATAAATACCCTATTCTTTGCAGTGTGCTCATAATTATCAAGTGTTTGGTTAAGTTTATTTTAAAAAAATGCAATCTATACATCTTATAAAATATTTTTGAAATTTAGAAAATATTAAATTTTACTTTTATAATAAGTTATTTAAATGTTTGGACAAAATAAGATTTTAAAACTTATAAGATGTCAGTAATTGACTTGAATTAAAAAAAATGTTAGTAATGATAATTTTATAATCAAAATCGTTAAAACTAGAGGAGATTATTAAGATTTTGAAAATAAATTAAGTTCTTTTTAAATTTTTAAAAAATACATATAAAATCTTAATATTTTATTTTAGGGTCTTATACGTGCAAACAATTACAGTTTTTGTCTCTAGGGATGTCTATAGTTAGCTTGAACATAAATTATAATTGAAAATTGGGTATGTAATAAAATTGAAAATAAAAAATTCTATTTGATTCTTGAGTTTTATTTTTGTACTCGTTTGTTTTATTTTTATTTTTTATTTTCATCATTTTTAAAATCTAAAAAAGTAAATAGTGAAAAATGAGTTTGTATTTGGATAGAATATTAAAAAAATAATGATTATATTGTATTTAATATGTTGTAGATCGATCAATACAGTAATAATGATAATAAAAAGAGAAAATGCATAAGTTACTCAGAGAAGATAAATAGATTATTAAATGAAGTATTTTGAAAATAAAAATAAAAATATATTTAAAAAATATATATATAAAGTAATGTGTTTCGATTTTAAAATAATAAGAAATATAAAAATAAAATTTAAAAATTAAACCAAATGAGCCCTTAGCAATTCATTTGAGTTTAGTTTGATACTAAATTATTATTTGTAATACTTACTCTTATTATTTATTAATATGCTATTCTTAAATTATTATTTTTTTACTTATATATCAAATCTAAAAAAGATAAAACAAAAAAGTCCAGTTACGATACATATTTTATCTTTATGCTATTCTTATTTTTATTTTTTTACTTATCAAATCTAAAACACAACGAATATAACATACAATTATTTTTTTATTTAATTTTTACACCGCTTTATCAATTTAGTTTTGAATTAAAAAAAATGATTAATCAATTTAATTCGATGTTCAATATGACATTTTGTCGTGCTAATTAGATTTTATTCAATATATCCCTTTCATCAATATTTTTATTTCTCCCATCCACACACGTGAAAAATTCATATGAAGTGCCGTACCTTACGATTATTCAATGCCGGTTTGGTGGTTGTTATTGTCACTCATCAATCACAAACATAGGAGTGTGGCACACATATCACACATGGCTACTATGTGTATGTCAGCTATCATTATAGCTCCTCAATCAACGAACATAAAAAATTAACTGTATAAAAATTTAATAAAATGGGAATAGGTTTGGCCGTTCGTTAAAACCTACTATCTAAATTATTTAGTAAATGAATTAAATTTAAATTTTTAAAAAAAATTATTTAGTTAAAAAGGCAAGATATAAACTTTTAAAAAACTTACAAAGCCTATCAGATCAGCTTATATAATTTAATTATATTATAATATATATTTATTAATTTTTATATAATTATATATGTTCTATTATTAATTGCCACGAAAAGTGATACCTCTAATGAGAATGATATTGCTTATAGGATCAAGCCATGTAAGAAAATTATGTATGGCATCACAAAATTTAAAGCCTTCACGACATATCTATTTAAAATTGAACAGAATGCTTTAGTTTGGTTGAATTTTTAAGTTATCGTATGATTATTTATCATGTATTGATAAATTGTATGATTTTTTTATCACTGTCGTATAATTTGACTGGCATGATAAATAAATCCATGAGTTGGCATGTTAAGTTATTATAGGAATTGCACATATAAATATGGGTTTTTGGTATTCATGCTGGTTTGAGCATTGTCACCCAACCAAACGAAGGATATAATGGAATAAAAACAATGTGGGCTAATTTGGTTGGATTTTTAAGTTATCTCATATGATAATTTGTGTAATTTTTTATCATTGTATTATTATTTGGTTAGCATGATAAATAAACCCATGGGTGGTGGCAAATTATTTTATCATAAAAATTGTACATATAACACGAATTTTGAATATTCATACGAATTTGAGTATTTATCATTACTTCAACTAAATGAATAATAAGGCTAGATAAAAATATTATATCCCACTTTATTATTTTATCCAAAATAATGTTTATAGTACCGAGCCATGTGAAAAAAGCATGTATAGTGGGCCAAAAGTTTAAAGCATCCATATTATTTCAAATATCGACCTGGATTGATCTCGATTTAAAATCAAACCCAGTCAACGCGACGATTTTTCCTTATTTCTTCACACATATTTAAATATTCACATCAAAATTACATAAAACAATATATACCCCACAATACCCGGGCATTAAATTATGAAAAGTTAGCCAAAATTTTTGGCATCAAATCTCATATAGTTTGGTGCATGAGATACTTATGGACTTGGCTAGAAATTTGCCAAACTTTGGGGGTTGCTATTAGACAATGAAATAATGGACCACATCCCCCAAGCTCCACTGTGTCCCCCGGGAAGGATTTACCAACACACGTTTCGCACGTCTTTAGAAACACAACAAAGGCCAAACACACATTTTTGGCGTAGAATTTAGGGCTAAAGGGGATTTTAGGTACAATTTTTGGGACCATTTTTGAGGTGGGGTCCCACTTAGTTGTCCGCTCTATTTGGATTTCAAACTGCAAGTGGCTTAGGCCCGTTTGGTTTTGTTTTTAAAAGGCTATTTTTATATTTTTTATTATTACAAAAATGAAACACTATAGTCTTGGATTGATTGTGTTTTCATTCTCATTTTCTGTTTTCATTATTTTAGAATGTGTTTTTGTTTTATCATTGATTTATGTGTGAAAATGAAAATGTGATTGGTTGTGAATAGGGAAAATGTTGAAAAAATATAGATTGAAAATAATGTTTTAATGTAACAACATTAATTATTATTGTTTAATTGATTGTGAGCCCCATTTTCTTGAAAAGATAGAAAAGGAAATAATTATTTAATACTTTAGTTGAATATGATATGATGAAAAATTCGTATTAAATTTTATGTGGTCCCATTGTCTTGGAATGATGAAAAAATAATAATACTTTAATTAATTGGTGGATTTTAATTATTTTTAAATTTGTAGGTATTGTGGGTTTTTTATGTGTATGAAAATGAAAATGGGCGGCGTTTTCGTTGAAAATGCTACAAACAATAGCGTTTTTTGTTTTCGGAATAGTGTAAAATGAGAAAATGTTGTTTAGAACACGAATAATTGGGGCTCCATCACTTTCTACACATTTTCATCCAATATTATTTTAGTTTTCAAAATATATTCTCCAATAATCTACACATTTTTTCTTTTTATTATATTATTTTTATCTCTTTTTACCTGCAACCTATTAAAACTAATATAATTATTATTTTTTCAAAAATTTATCCAAATATAATTTTTTTTTTCAATTCATTTCCACTAACTAACTTTTCAAATTTTAAAAATGATGAAAATGAAAATGAAAATGAAATCAAACGGGCCCGTTTGATTTCATTTCGATGCCTACTTTTTATATTTTCTATTATTTGAAAATGGAAACACTTCACTTTTTATATATTTTTACCAGACAACATATTTATTTTTATTTTTAAAATATATTCTCTAATAATCTTTATTTATCTTCTCTCTATATTTTATTATTTCTATCTTTTTCCATCTAAAACTTACTAATCCCAATATAATCATTATTTTTTTAATAATTTATCCAAATATAAATTCATTTATAATTCATTTCCGTTAACTAACTTTTCAAATTTTAAAAATGATAAAACTAAAAAATAAAAATAAAAATAAAACTAAATGGGCCCGTTTGACTTCATTTCCATATCCCATTTTTATATTTTTTACTATTTAAAAATAAAAATACGTTACTTTTTATATATTTGTACATAATATTATTTTTATTTTTATTTCCAGAACACATTCTCCAATAACCTAAATATTTTATCTCTATATTTTATTATTTATATCTCTCTCCACCTGCAACCTACTAAACCAAACATAATCATTACTTTTTCAATAATCTATCCAAATAAAAATTGACTTTCAACTCATTTTTACTACACACTTTACAACATTTTAAAAATGATTGAAATAAAAATTAAAAATAAAAATAAAACCAAACGGGCCCTTAAGTTTTGTGTGATAAAAAATTGGTGGTTGGCTAGTCATTATTTGCTAGCCCAAAGCTTTATAAAATGTGCCGACATGTCCGATCCTTGATAAGATGTTCATACTGACGGCACACATTCTATGTGTGTATTTAAAATTTATAATTAAAAATATTTATTTGTTTTAATATAAAAGTATAGTTTCTTTATTATTTTTATGAAATTTTGTTGAATTTGTTTTACGAAATAACATGATGAAAAATTTTAAAAGAGAAAAGAATAATATTGTTGGAAAACAAATGAAGAGGAGAAAAGGAATAATATACATAATTGGAGCCTCCATCCCTAACTCCTCCCGATGTTATTCAGAGGGTGTTTGCCTATTTGGCCAATTTTATTAAAAGATTTTTAAATTTTTATATTTTATAAAATATTTTTGGAGCTTATAAAATATTAATTTTTTTTAGAAATAAGTTTTTAGAGTGCTTGATAAAATAAGGTCCTACAACTCATAAGATGTTAATAATGATAATTCCATAATTAAAATTATTAAAATTTGAAATATAAGTTAAGATCTTTGTACTTTTTTTAAAAGAGAAGAACCCATTTGGTTTCATTTTCAAATGCCATTTTTACATTTTCTACTATTCCACAAATAAAATACATTATTTTTTATACATTTTCATCCAATGTCATTTTTATTTTTATATTCAAAACACATTCTCCAATAAGTTATATATCTTCTTTCATTATTCCATTATTTTTATATCTCTTCAAATACAGCCTACTAAAATTAACATAATCATTATGTTTTCAATAATTCATCCAAATACAAACTTATTTTCACTAATTAACTTTTTAAATTTTAAAAATAAATAAAATAAAAATTAAAAATAAAAATGAAACCAAACGGGCTTTTATAAAATCATATCGTCTTATTTTAAAATTTTATAATCTCATTTTCAATCCTCAAATTTGAAACCTGAGACTTTTTGTGAGATAAATTTGAAAAAGTCTTTTTAGTAATATGAGATGGTATTGAAAAGGATTATTTCGAAAACACTTTCTATCATCTCAAGTCAAAAACATGATTTCTTTTGCTTAAACTCCAATTAAGTCAACTAATTTTTAATTTGGATATGGAATAAAATGTCTGATGGGCCATATTTGGGAGAAAAAATAAAATAATTTTTTAGACTTTTTCTCCCACTAAAAAAGCACATCAGGTAATTACTTCAACAACCTTACCTTCCACGTAGTATAGATAACTATTGATAACTCCGACATAGGATATAAAGTTAAATAAATTAAGTCTTAATACTATTTTTTAATGAAAATGTATGTATTGATAAGTACTCTTTAAATACTAAATTACGTACTTTATGTTGATGAGTGAGTTCTACTAGTGTATTATTGAGCCTATACTACATGTACCTACTTATTGAATTACCATTCCGCCCTTGAAGATAGTGAGAAATTAAGACTCCCATTTGGTTTTATTTTCATTTTTATTTTTCATGTCCATTACTTTTAAAATTTGAAAATACACTCCGCAAAAATAGATTGAAAATGAGTTTGTATTTAAACAGATTATTGAAAAAAATAATGAGTTTAGCTAGTTGTAAGTGGACAGAAATAGTAATAATAATAAGAGAAAGAAGATATATAAATTATTTAAAAAATATCTATAAATTATTGAAAAATATATTTTGAGAATAAAAATAAAAATATATTGAATGAAAATATATAACAAATGATATATTTTAATTTTTAATTAACAAAAAATAAAAAATATAGAATTTTAAAATAAAATCAATCAAGCCCTATGGGTGTGCTCCTACTGAAATTCCTAAATTTTTTTGTTGGGGTCCTTTGACCTTTTCTTGACACAAGCTTGCCTCTGGCTTTACGCCTTCACCAGAGGCTACCATATATAGTTGATTTCATAGTGGGTGTTAGCTGTGCTTCTCTTGGTCTTGGATAAGGTTGCCCTCGACTGTACGAGGCACGTGATGTACCCAATTATAAGCACGAGATTTGTAATTTATCTTTTTTTTTAAATCACAAAAACCCATTTTTTTTTGTTAGGGTTTATCATAGAATTTTATTCTCAAAGTACTCTGATCGATTGAATAATTGTATTTGATGTTGC
>JACGDI010005178.1:654369-664606 GCA_014898725.1 Jacaranda copaia
TGCTAATGCATTTGTGAACTTCCTGTAAATATCTAATTTGGCAGTCATCCTCCTAGCCTGCCACATCAAAAGTAGAAATATGAAGAGAGTAGTTCACTTGAGTCAACATTAGTTAGCAGTACAGAAGCTCCGGGAGCCGACACATGAACAATGAAAATTATCATATGGAAAGGAGAGATGCAATTGAGGAAAAATGTGAGAAGAAATTGATTTCAAGTCTATAAAACTAGCAACAGAGTGTATACTGCATGCCCATTGAATGTAAGCACAATTGCAACAAATAACTTAATTTGTAGGTTTGAACCTCAAAGAAGAAATATATATTTTAGAATTTCACATAGACACAGTCAATTACAACAAGTGAAACGCCAATCATATTGAACAAAATTGATTTTCTTTATTATCTCATTTAGACCCCAATATTTTCAGACAGCATGGGAAGTCCAATAGCAAAGGAGTATGGAATGTTAAGAAACATGACTGCAACATCAGTAGGTTTTGAATTGGTTGTCAAAGTGATATAAGAAGACCATACCAAAAGGCCACAATAGAAAGGCTTTCAGCTTCAGGTGTATTCATGAAAAAAATAGATACAAAATACTAACAAAGTACCTGAAGCTTATTCAAAGTTGAAGATAGGGAGGTGAATATCCAAAGAATGAAGAAAGCATCCAAAATTGCCACAGGAAGGACAAAAAATAGTCTAGCTTTTCCCGAGAGATCACTCACAGCACCAACATTTTCAATCAGTTCAAGCACTTCTGATGCAACAAAAAAAGTCCCTCCGAGTAGAAGAACCTTTGACGTAAGACCACCTAAGGTGGGTCTGACTACGCCATAACCCATAGAAACAATCAGGATGATCAATCGTGATACAGTACGTTTCACAGTTCCAAAAGTAACAGCCCAGACAGTGATCCCAGTTGGTCTGACTCCAGTTTCATTGAACTCAGCATAATCATAATACCACAATGCCATCTCAAACATTCCCAATGTGATCACAAGTGTAATAGAGTTCTGCAATGGAATAACTTCTCTCCAGAATCTTGCATACTGTGAAAACCAGAAGATTCCAAGCAACACAAATGCAAGAGACAGGAACCCATAGAACTTCATAAGTGGTGCCATTCTACCAGGTAGGTAACCAGTAGGATTTTTCCACACAGTCTTTCCATCAACAATGATATCTTTAAGTTGAGGATCACAGTGAATGAAATACAGGTTGTACATTCCAGTTTTTGTAATTTGTATTGATGTTGGATGCAGAATAGTCTCGGACATATCAATGTCAAATGAGGCACCAAATACTTGAGGCCAACCTGGAGTAGTAGTTGATGGGCGGTGAATGATTTGACCTTGCTTGCAAACTCCAAGTTTTGCAAGATCTGCCGTGCAGCACACAGCTCTTTGACCCCCATAGGCAGAGCCACCTATTGTTTCCCTATCATCCACCTCAAAAACAATTGCATGTACTGATCCTGAGCTGAAATTAGAAAATTCTAAAGGCCTCCGGAATATAACCTTTTCAAATCTGGTTTGAATAGAGAAAAAAATTAGATATTTCTCAGAGTAAGACACAATAACTTGAAGAACAAGAATCCAAACATGGATCAGAAGTAGAATATTTATACAGAGTTACTTGTTTGTCCCAGCTATCAGATTCCAAACTAGTTAGTGTAGCAAATTTTTGATTTCTTTTGTCGTCCTTTAACCGGAAACCACTATGATGAGGTTCAATAATATTTGAAAAAATAAATAAGGCACTAATGTTCATAATTCAGAATATTAGCTATCAATACCACAGGCTTGCATGAGTATTTAGTAGCAGTGAGATTAAAAACGACAACCAAAACTTAGCTAAATTGAAACTCAACAGTTATCTTTACATAAACCGTCCCCAATTGGTCAACTCAAAAACAAAGGCATTAATGCAAAAGCATTTCTTGTAACAACAACGAACATTGCAATCTACTTAATGCTCTAGTCAAAATTTCAACTGTAATAACACTATTCGAATGCAACAACGTCCAGGTATCCTCTCTCAAGCTATTTGATGGACTAATTATGGATTTGAAACTATGAAAGGTCGATCGAGCTCACATAATCTTCAACATTCCTACACTCATAATTAACATAATGTAAAGATCTGAAGCATTTCATTCACAAACAAACAATAATCATTTGCACGATCTTATACTTATTTACAGCTATCGAATTTCAACACAGATCTCAAGAAAGCTGATTTAATCGAGATTCAAGCTAAAATACCATAATCAAAACAAAGATGATATCAAACCGAGAAAAAACACACCAAATTAAGCCAAAAATTATGTCAACGAATTTAAATCAGAGAAAGAGGAAAAATTCACCGAATAAAAGAGTCCGCGGGGGAGGACTCGTTGAGTTGAGGGGAAGAAGAGTAAATTCCCTCGCTTCCGCCATGTACAACAAAGGCATTGCCTTTCGCGACGAATTTCTCTCCATCGTACTCATGCACCGACGCGTCAATGCAAACGAGCAGCAGCGCTGCCGCCAGATGTAGAATGGTAATTACGGAGCTCAAGCGTAGCATTGCTACCGCGTGGAAGTTGAGTTGAGCTTAAAGCGCGCGCGGATCTGCCGTAGAGAGAGAAATGGCGAAGAAGGCGAAAAACACTCGGAGTGCATTACTCTGCTAGGCCGAGCATCTTTAACTATGGTTAAACTTATTCAATAAACAATGGGAGGGAAATGATATGGTGCGTCGAGCACACTGTTGACGTGTCAATTACGAAATATCAGGATGAATCTGGACCGTCGCTATAATGGTAATATTAACGATTTAAATATCTGGTTATTCAACATTTTTTATATTTGATAATTAATAAAAATCATATTTCCTTTGAATTACATCATTTTTTTTTCGACATTTCAACTAAGGTAAAATTAGCACATATCTGACAACAAGAAAAATTAAATAACAATAATAAATTGTTATTTCTTTTATTTTGACTAAAAAGAATAAAAATTAATCTATTATTTAAATTTAAAATTGACAATACGTGGCTTTTTGTGCGTAAAATTTTTTAATTAATCAGACATTTTCATGAATAGAAAATAACAATTTTTTTTATTTTAGAAATATGATGAAAAATATTTTAAAGTACAGCTAAATATAAATTTTGAAGTTGTATAATCAAAATTATTTCAATTTTTTATAGATGGATCATTTAATATATTATTGCGAAGGAAATAACATTAAAGAATAATATATATATATATATATATATTCTTTAATATCTTAAATTTCAATCCTTACACATATTTGCTAAGGATGATATTAGAGTAAATTGATCATGTGTCATGCATTATCCGTATATTTGGTTCATGGATTTTAGTGAGGAAAAGAAAAAAAATGCTAAAAAAAAAATCTTTGGTTAGGGGTATAAATGAGACGAAACGATTTGCAAACAGTTCGAGCTTGTTAGTTAAGTGAATCAAACCGAACTCAATAATATTTGATTTGAAAAGATTGCCGGCCTAAACGAGCTTTTTATATTTTGTATATATAGTTATGTATAATAAGGTCCATAAAGATAAGTAAATAATAATATTATTATTATTTGTTATTTTTAAGAAAATAATAAATTTTTTTAAAAATTTTATAATATTGATTTTATTTTGAGCCTAAATATGCTCGAATTAATCCAAATCTATATAAGCTTGAGTTCATCCGAACTTATACGAACCAAGTTCTTTCGCTAATTTATGGCAAGTCTTATCAAGTTTGTCTATTTAACGAGTTGAGTTTGAGCTTGCTATATTTGGGTTCAACTCAACTTATTTACACCCTTACCTTTGGTTGTTTAGTTGATAAGAAAAATAATAAAAAAAAGAAAATTTAAGAGAAAATATAGTGCGTTGGAGAAAAGTGAGTTTTTCTCACAAAATGGCTAGGAAAAATGAGAAAAAAATTTCTCTTCTCATTATTCATTTCTTCATTATTTTTTTTAACAATCAAACAAATTTGAAATTTTATATTTCTTTATTTTCTTTTCTCTTTCCCTAATATTTTCCTTTCCTTGTCAAAATCCTTAAATCAAACATAGTGTGAAGATTTCTAAATCTCACGTGTACTTATGTAAGGGCTATGTTATCGGATAAATCGAGTATTTATTTTCGCGATTTTTTGGGTTTTTTTTATTAACGCAGAGGGATTGTTTCTAATTTAATTTAAGTATTCTCATAGCCTCAAATTCACACCCGATTTAAGGTTATGATTGTTTTAACTGAAGTTGCTTTGACTCTTAAATCGCCTCCGTTAATGTTACAGGCTAACGTAATTGGACACAGCAAAGTTATATATGTTAGTGGTTGCAGTGGATTCCAACCCTCACTAGACAATGGTGTTTTATTGTGTGAAGTCTTATGAAATATGTGCAAGTCGGTGGCTGTCGGTTAGTTACTAGGCCTTGTCTTATTGTTCTTTCTATCAGCTTTAGCTGAAGTAATTGATTGATCCAATGAAAGTACAATAACAAACTATAGCAGAAACCTTTCCAAAAGATTGCTTGAATTGAGATCTGTTGATTTAGATTTCTGTTTGTGTTAATTGTTATGTCCCACTAATAACTTGAAAGGAAAAATACCATATAAGCTTTGCCTAAAAAGTTAAGTATCATATAAGCCAAGAAGAAAAATATCACAAAAGCCTTGACTGAAAAACTCCACATTCCAATGAATATTTCTTCTAGACCAATTGTTTGTATTTACAACTTAATTTAAAATTGTGTTGCGTTCGATGAATTTAAAGATAAAAGACTAAATTTTCATTTCCATAACCCAATTTAAGGCTGTATTATGTAGAATTGCAAATAAAATAAATTGATCGTGAAAGCAGTTTTTCTACCTACTATTTCGTTTCTTTGTAAGTCAGTTGTCGAAGTTCTTTCCCACTAGAAGAGTGTTCAGCTCCATGATTCCATCAAGTGATTTTAGGCCAACTGAAAGGATATATCGAGCGAATAAAGAATTCATGGAGTCACTAACAGAGATTAAATACTCACTTTCCTTGGATCACTCCCATTAATTGTTGAGCAGGGGCTAGGATAATGCTTCAGGCAAGATCATCAATCCATTTATGAATGCTTATGTTGGAATCGGTAAGCTAATTGGTAAGTTGATGTGCCGGGATATGATTCCATCAGCCACTATTGGTCTACTGCATATACTTACCTGTATAATATATATACACACACATATATAGACTTTATTTACATAGTGACTCGTTCAAAAACTAAATCAAATAATCCCTTTCAATTCAATGGTAGAGTAACATCATGTTAAGGTGTAAGTCATATTTATAGCACAATTTAAAAATATATTCGATCATATTATAACCCAATTTGAGGTTACACTCTTGACATATTTTGAAGACTTTGTTCGCATCTAATAGACTCGTAGACCAGAGACGTGACATATTATTCCAGTTTGGGCAGAAAATATAACAGTCCATACGCCAAATTCAAGCATTCATATATTGATTGGGCCACAAATGAACAGACAAACTGCAACACCCCCTCTACTTTGTCTACACAATCAGCCAAATAAGAACAAATTCTGACATCCTTCCAGAAACAAAATACTATGGAAGAACTCAGATGCTTAAACATAGTAAAATCCATGAAGATGAAATTCATACTTAACATTGTCTGAAGTAAAAACTAATGATCTGTTTCTCAAATCTTGTAGGACTAGATTTGCGAATTCTGGGAGAAATTGAGGCAGAAGCAAAACGACCGTCCAGCCAAGTAATTGTTTTCAGCATGCTGCCCAATCTGCGATAATATTTGCAGACGTAGTGGCATAGCCTTGGAGCAAAACGGAGAGCTGGATGTCGAAAATTTATACATCAATCCATGTCGAGGAAATCCATCCTCTTTTTCATGGTACCCTTTAGGTCTGAAGCTTCCCAATCGGCTTTCTGTGCCTGCAACAAGACGAGATGGGTTCCATTCAAATGACTCAAAACTTTTCATGAATAACTAAATTTGCATAAGAGGCAAATTTCCAAGAAGTCACTATAAAGAAAAGAAGAAAAAGCTATTTCATTAAGATACCCTTCTTATTTCGGCTACTGAGACACGAGTCATGTGAGGGGGAAGCTCGTCTTTGTCCAAGTCCTGACCGACCAGGTCACATCTTAGGTAAGATAATAAAAGTAGGAGGAAATTATGAAAAGTAATTTCTGCAAAATAAAACGCCACATACCAGCTCGCCTATTAAGACGACATTTTCCCCACGGATAACATACAGACCCAATGGGATGTCGCAATAGAGTTCACCAACAATAACACGCTCACATGCACCTTCTAGGACAGCATTAGCTATGAACAAGGTATCAAGTTTTGTTATATAGGTAACGATCAAGAAAACTGGGAGGTAGAATATGTAATAAATTCAAGGTCGTACCAAATTGATCAAAGGAACGAAGAATCCCTAATAGTTTTCGGCCATCGCGAAGTAATACAAGAAGTTTCTCTGCGAGAAAGAGGAAACTTCAGCTCAAAAACATAGATGCTAAGGACAGCACAGACACGATGCAAACATGGGCGTTTAGCCGCCAAAGTCACAATCACGAGGTCCATGACAAATAAAAAATGATGATGACGATTGCTACATATTTGAAGTGATATAAAGTATTAATCACAGAAGAAATCTTAAAGCATGGACATTAACAAACATATTGGAATTATAAGTAATTGGACATATACATTGAAGACAATCGACAAACACAGAGAGACGCTAAATGGATAGAAATGATTGTAGCTCTCATCCTTCAATAGTAATTAACCATCGATCTCTAAAACCAAGTTATATGAACTTTAAGGTAATCAATTTTTATAAAATACAATTCATTTACACGAATAGGTGTATGCTGCTATAATATATATATACAAACACGAAATAAAAGAGGAAGAGAGCTGAAGTGTTTTATATTCTGATGAGATTGTTATATCCTATGGTTAAATGACCAAACAGTGGAGACCATACAACTAAAGGGGATTTGCACTTGTGTTGCACCACAAAGAAAATAAATGTCTAAACCAAAATTTCTCCTCGTAGAACATAAACCCATCTTCTATTTCTGTTTTTCCAATTGCTCATTATCACTGAACTAAACTTTTGAGGAAAAAACAACATTTGCACATTATTAGAGCAACAGTCCTAAGAGAGTCATCTGAAGTTTGCTGTAACGAGGTTATGGGAAACAAAGTGAGAGTTATTTTCATTACACAGATTCCCATAAAATTTTCCTATTTTCTATAGAGCACAGCAAAGACTCATGCCTTTTCAATCTGTTAAGTGTTTCAACATATCTTACAGGTAGGATGGCAAGTTCTGTAATTGCAAAATTCGGGTAGAAAAAGACATATATAGAAAAGTTTGGCTTTATATACTTCTTATCCTCATTCTGAGGCTGAGCTTGCCTTACCAATCTAAATTGACTAAATTCAAACTACAAAAAAACTCAGTTGTCTTCTTTTGTAAAGTGAAAAAAATAGAATCCCAACTCATCAGGTCTAGATTAAAGGTTAATGCACAATAACATCATTTCCTAACAAGACTCATCTTTGACTAGAAAAAGTGTCAAGCACCTATCAGCTTTCTTGGCATTGCAAATTGTCCTTTTCCAACCAGTTTACCTGTCTAAACCATGCAGCAAATCATCTTGCTCCGTTTACTTACAGAAGTTACCACCTTTAAATCATAGGAAAAAACACTTCCTCAATTTACACTTCAGGACTCGAAAAAGATGCCAACTTGCTACTAAGCATTGAGCTCGTGGGTTGAAGGAAATGGAATGTTCTTGTTAGATTCCACCGAAAATGAGCAAATGTGGTGTTTGAGAATATTATAATTAGTTGAGGTGGTAAAATTGGACGTCGACAACAATTGGGGGCATCGGGCAAAGGAGGCCATAGGTTTGGGTGACTGCAATTAACCCTTATCTTTATTATGTCCACAAGATTTCACAGAAGAAAATGATAAAGAACCAAAATGAACAGCATAACTACTCACAAAAGATCATTTCAACACAAAATCTCCTCGAAAAGAATACTGAAACAGCTAGTTCAAGAACTCCCCAAGTAACAAAATAGAAAGCTCAAGGAAAAGATGAAAACTTTCAAATTCTAATTATTAACTCCAAAATACAGATTTCAACAAAGACCCACATAACAAAATATCACCAAGCACTTCACCGTATATTTATTATTTAACACTTCAAATTTTCAATAGCAACGAAGCTGAACACTCACACACAAGAAAAGGTAAAAGAAAAAAGAAAAAGAAAAAAATAAAGTAAATAAGAAAAACTTACTGTCAAGATAGCTGGCAAGAGAGGTAGAGAGGTAAACATCTTCCGGGCCTGCCCACGACATTGATGAGATCAAAACAAGACTTCAACTTTTTCGGTATCACCAAAAAACCCACCGAAAAATCCACCAACTTCAGTGAAACAAATTGCATTGGCAGCTCAGATTTGCGCTCTTTTATTACCCCCACCACAAAAAGAGGGAAAATAAAAAAAAATAAAAATCTGAACTTCGATAAACCAGCTAATTCAAGAAAACGGGAAAAAGGGAAGGTATGAAAGTGAGTAGGGTTTATGTTGACTTTTTGTTGAAGATCTGATCCGGGAAAACCCTAATTACTCGTGGGTATGGGCCTATCCCCAGTTTCAGGGGTGGAGACACATAATTATTAAGGTGTTCAAGCTTATTATGACAGTGGTGCTTGCCTTTGTTTTCTAACTGGTACTTGTTTCGTTAGGGGCCCTTCAGCAATTTTTTGACCATCTTTTGTGTCCTCTCTTGCAATTTAGACTTTCATGTTTTTAAATTTGCATTTTGACCCTTAAGATATTGAGTATCTCAATGAAGCACCCATTTTGTAGCTTTCTCCAATACTTTTGGTCCTATTTGATTTCATTTTTGATCAGGGTGCCTACAAACATATGTTGTTAAAGTGATTCGACTTGGAAGGTGTTTGACTAAATTTATTTAAAAGGTCTTATAAGATCTTACATTTTATATGATATTTTTGAAATTTATAAAATATTATATTTTTTTAAAAAAATAAAATTTTAAAATGCTTAGATAAAATAATATGTTAGAGTTTATAGGATGTTAGTAATACTATTTTCGTAATTAATATAATTAAAATTAAACTAACTTATTAAGATTTTCAAAATAAGTTATGCATTTTTGACATTTTAAAAAAAAAATTATGAGCTCATAATATTTTATTTTATGAGCTTATAAGTCTCTTATTTTAAAAAAATTATCAAACACTTTTTCACATTTTATGAGTTCTTAATCATTTTGTAAGATGTTTTGAGAAACTTATAAGCTCAACCAAACACTCTCTTAAATTCTTAATACTATCGATTTTGAGAGTATCTACTATCAAATTCATTGAATACGATAAGTTGTCCATATCTAAATTATGGAATCAATTTTATTCGCTGGATGATGGGCGGCCATTTTCTCATCTACCTCTATGTACTTCCCATTAAAGCATATATTATGTGGTGGATGCAATATGAAAGTTTTAAAGCAAATTCTTCATTCATTAAATAGAAAAATCATCAAAATTTTATATTTTATTATCGAACTTGTTTCAATTATAGAAATTTATATCAAATTGATATATCAATATCGATTCGATCCGAACTATCTATTATGTCTGATTTTTTTAAAACATAGGAATTGCTCTTTTCCTTATATTAAAATTTAGTGGGGATCTCTATAGTATGCTGAAATTTTTAGCATGGTCAAATATTTATTTTTAATTAAAGTAGATATTATATAACTCGTTTGTCATCAATTAGCCACCCTATCTTTAGTCTTTTTGTAGCTCTCTTTTTACCTTTAACTTTTTTCAAAAGTGTGAGTGGTGTGTTGTGACACGAAAAGTTCATGCACCATTAGGTTTAACTATTAGAGTATGATTTCATATACTATAGGCTATATTCAACGTATTTTATCATGTAAGAAAAGTAAATATAATGATGAAATAGGATTCTTAATGCAGTGAATTATTTAATTGAGTCATTTTTGCTTTCGTGAATGAATTGTGCTTATAAAATTGAATAAGTGAAATTATTATTTATAAATTGATGTTTAATATATCCATCAAGAAAAATACAATCATAAACTTAAAAATTAAAATTCTCTTTTTATGAATTTTGTAT
>JACGDI010005178.1:670673-682946 GCA_014898725.1 Jacaranda copaia
ATGAATTATGATGTCTCAAGCCTAAATCACAAAAACCCACCCATATTTAGGTATTGTCTCATTTGCATGCGCCGAGTTACTTCCTCAAAGGTTATATATTGTTTCAAAATTCTCAGCTCATTACTCATATACATACATAGAATGATTCATTCTTAAAAAGATCAGCAAAACTAATGACCGAATGTCAAATATTAAACCAGGGGAGCGAGGGAAGAGAAGAAATTAGTGAACAGAACAATAGAAGGAAACGTCATTCATCTCGTCACGATCTTTCTTTGAAGTTTCCTTGAGCTTCTGCATAGAATTTCCAGATATCCCTCGAGATGCATGTAAGAAGAGAGAGATTAAAGAGAAAAATAATAAAAGATAGCTCAAGAAAATCGCTCCAATCAAGAAAATCAAACCCTTCTTTTTAACAAAAGAGAGAAGAAAAAGCCATGTGGGGCTGATAACAACTAGTAGAAGATGTCTAGCATTTAGAAATCCAAACCCCAGAATTTTTGCAAGGGGCAATCAAGACTTGCCTAATCTGGAATGGTTTGCACCTTCGCCTATCTTATTACATGATGTGGAATACTATCCTCCATAAAGTGGTTCGCAAATCCCATTAGATCTTGCATATATTCTTGTTATTAAAATCTTGAGCAAAAATGCTAGAAAATTGTGAACCTTACCACTCATCAAACTCAATAAATTCTTTTTCAATAAAATGTACTTCATAAGATGCACATGCAGATTATGATCAAGTGGCATTGTACGTATTTTGCTTCCCCAAGATACATATGTACATACTCCCTCAAGGATGATGGATGAATGGAGCATGCTAGAATATGAGGATTCGTGAAGGAGGACATCATAGGAGTATGAGAATTTTCTCTAGAATGGATCACCAAGGTTGATCAGGTCCTAAAGCAAAGAGGGTAAGGTCCCTCAGGGTTGGATAATCAAAACTCTAACAGCCTGTTTGATTATCTTTTCATTATCATTTTCTATTTTCAGTATTTTTAAAATTTGAAAACTCAATTAGGAAAAATGTGTTGAAAATAAATTTGTATTGGGATAGTTTGTTGGAAAAATAATGATTATATAAAGTTTAATAGGTTATAGGTGAAAAGAGATAGTAATAATGAAATAAAGAGAGAAAATATAAAGATTATTGAGGAAAGTGTTTTGAGATGTAAATGAGTTGAAATTTTAGTGAAAATAATGGGTGAAAATGAAATTGAAAACATAAACAAACAAGCTCTAAGATACTCAAATTTGACAGTGTAGGTAAAAATCGAGGGAGATAGCCTACCTAGAAAAACGTGGCAATGAAGGTATTTAAAATAGCAACAAAATTAGGATGTTAGTGAGCTATATAGTTTAATCTGGGTACATTATACTGTAAGATTCGATAGTCTAACATACATGGCTTAGGATAACCTTTGAAATATGCATCATTGCAGAAGGCAAAAAATGTGAAGAATGAAAGCTCACAGCAGCAATAATACGCCAACAGAATGGTTATCATAGTAAATGAAAACCATTCACAGTAAATGATAAAAGTGAACTCCAGATGAAAGGACAGAAATCAAGAAAAGTTCCACCACTACAACAGTCACAAACAGGACAGATATTTCCTATAAAAAATTTTCAAACAACTGAACTCAAGACATCCACATCTCTCTTTCAATTTTGCTTTCCCCTCACACAATGTCATCACATGTTTGAGGCAACATTCCCCATGACAAACCTGCTATATCTCATTTTTATCACAAAACTACACGTACCTCGTAGGATGGAGTAAATGATACCAATCAAAGTTGCTAGCTTATGGATAAAATACAGCTTTAACATCACAAGAATGGATGAAAACTGACCCAAGAACACAAACATAAGATAATTGATTGATTTCATAGAAGGCGGTAGTTGACGGATCTCAACACCGCCAAATAGCCAGGAAAAAGGAGTGCTTAACATATTTAGGTAAAAAAACACAAAGAGGAAGCATAGTTGCCTATGTTTCTTCCATTAAGCAAGATAATTTACTTGTCTGATTCTTATAGTAAGGCATTCAGCCAAGTACTAAATAATATCATTTTTACTGGCAGATAAATTTTGATTCAGCAGTGTGCAATCTTGGATTTGATACCATCATTAGAAAAGGAAATCACAAAATATTTTCGAAAAGAAAAGGAGTAACTCTCTTCTTCTATTTACTAGTATCTTCAGGTGCATGTTCCACAAATATCTAGTGGAAAATTCTAATTGAATACATAATTTTGCCTTGGCACCAATGAAATTTAATACATAATTTGTTGAATGCTGAAAATCATATATTTAGTAGTACTTATGACTGCAGCATCTGCATCGATATTTACAGATAGGAAAGAAAATTCTCAGCTATCTACATGAATGATGTTTATTGTATCCATAAAAGCTAACAATTCTTGCAGGTGAATTTAATAAGTAATTGGGGAATTTCTACAGATAAAAACAAGGTGATGAACAAATAAGAAAATAAGACAATAAAGGAGTGAGGGTGGAGAGCCTACCATAAGGCAAGGACACCAATGCCGTCCAAATCTAGTACCCAAAAGAAGCTCTGCAGTGGTCCATAATTGGTGGCTTCTATGGATAAAAGTTGCACCAAGGCATAAATTAGTGCATGATTAATGGTTTTAGAGCATTTACAACTTTATAATTCGTCATGCTTCGAAACAAAGCCTGCAGCCAAAGACCCAAATGAAGCATTATTGAGAAGGCAAGAAAAAAAGTTCTGATATTGAAAATTGATTCATCTGCAGTCTTCATTAGTTGAACTTCCCCATATTGCATTTACATAGTGAGATGTAACTTGTGTTTTCAGTTATTACAGAAATACTCTGGATGTTCCAAGAACGAAGATACATGGAGTTTATGCCAAATTCAAGAATTGGTAAAAGAATTGTAGGCTTTCCTGCTTTTGTATCATGTCAACAAGATAAAAGCACTGTGGAAACCTCATATTACTAAGGAGTAAGGAGATCTAGCTGAAGACAATAACGTTATTTTTCAGGGAATATTAACAAATACCCTTTACAACAATTTTTCATCCAAAAATCCATGAAAATATTTTTCAGTACCAAACACCCATTTCACCAAAATTTCGTTCCAAAAATCCCTATCGTTAACTTTCAGACTAGTTGGTTAAAGTTTAATTATTTTTTAAACTAAATTCCTTGACTTTCTTTTGAGAATATTAAAATACAATAAAATTTATGTTGATGTAATAAAAAAATATCTAGAAATAAGTAATTAAATTTAGGATCAATATATTTTATTTAGTTCGTTAAATATCAACAATATTTTTTAGGTTTTATGAATATAAAAATTCATGTTAAAATTGAAATCAACAATTGTGATGACTAGACATAAGCTACAAAATAGCTTCACTGATGCTGTGCATTATTTTACATCCTACCACGTTATTAGGCAACCAATTTGGTCATTTAACATATAATGAAACATCAAATTCGCGATAGAGAACATGTGATGATAACATGAAGATATAAGATAATAAAAATTCTTAGTCACTAAGGTACTAAATGGGCAGTATGCACATAATTAATATCTTATGAATTTATCCATCTCAAGGAGATTGTTACTGAAGATACAAAAGAGAAGTAAAAGGAGCTAATATTTCTTATCTGGTCTGATCCTGTTTCAGACCACACGGTGTGTATCATTCATCAAAGTAGAGAATTCTTAAATTAGAAAATGGAAGGTTTTGTAAGGAGTGTATGTGAGTTCTCTGGATAGGATGAAACACCTAAGAGTAGTCAATTTGGACATTAATGCTTTTATGGATATATATATAGGCTGGTTAAAAGTTCATCCAGGAACATGAACACCATGACTGAAGCACACTATGATTATGTGAAAAATGTAGAGATAAGGTGCCTTTAGTAGAACACATCATATCTAAAATGATAGAGCGAGCCAGCTCAAGTTGTACATGTTCCCAAAAAAGAATGGTTAAATCAAATCAAAGAAAGCACGCATGGCAATAAAACTTACATATTTCAACATTTTGTAAACTCTACAACTCAGTAATTCCTTTGTATTATAACAAGAATAAGGGAACTTTTTCACTATGTTTTTGCTTCAAAAGTTTGTCACACAGTTCAAAATGAATATACTGTAGAAGATAAACTTAGAAAGAAATAAGGTGTTGATCTAGGCATAATTAGTATATATAAACACAGTGGAAGAGAATAATAAGAACGATATTTTTCAAGCAACAGCTGATGAGTAATTCGAGAATTATAGTGTTCCAGAGATGTTACCATAATGATGTTATAAAAGGCATATTCTTAATATGTAGGTTTGGCTAATTTAGATAGAGACTGACTTGACCTGAATATGACTTCTCAAAGAAAAAAGATATCTCTCTGGCAGCAGATTGTGGTGAATCTGAACCATGAACACAATTTCTTTGTGAGTCAAGCCCACACAAAGCTCTGATGCTGTGGTTGAGAAGAACAAAGAACTAGTTAAAACAGAAATTTGTACCAAATATAGGAACCATAACTAAGTATAGATAACTTATCTTTGATAATAATGAATTATAAAAAAAAAACAGAGGGCAGACAATGCAAATAACTAACCTTTTTGGATGAGTCACCTTAGCTTTGTTTGCATCTGTAGGTCCAATCAAAGCACGCCAATCAGCTATAGCATTTTCCTTCTCCAAAACCATTATCAGCACTGGCCCACTGGTTAGAAATGACAGCAGATAAGTCACTTGTACAGACACAGACACAGACACAGAGAGAGAGAATAATCCTTTATGAAAGGAAGGAGATATTGATCAGCGTATCTACTTAGAACTCAAGGTTTGAGATAAAAAAATTGACATACATACAACAATTTTCTAAAAATATTGTCTTAAATCTAATAATATGAATCATATGGTACTAGCGTCTATTTGTTTGTTTGGTTAACTAGAAAGGCCAAACCAACTAACCCAAGCTGCATTGTTCATGTGTTTATGATTTCTAAGGACTTGTTTGCTTGGACATATAGGTTTAGGCAAGATTTATATACTAATGATACATAAGCTAGAAATAGTATCTAATACCATGTAATCTATTATTTGCTTTGATTTTAGAAATTGGTATCCCACACTTGACACTATATAAAGTTTGGTTAGCAAGATTGCTCAATGTAATTACACTTTGTAATGTCCAAAATATCCTAATTTCTATGAAGATAAATTTCCAAAATATGGTTGTAGAATTTGGCGGAAAGTGTTGAGATTAGGGTTTTCATATAAGGTATAAGAATAACTTTTTCATTTCTTATCATATCAGAATTAAAAGGATGAAAAATAGATCAAGCCATCTTTCACATGAAGATGTATCTATCACAAGGATACTATGTTGAGCCACAAAGGTATCATGAACCATAAAGTGTAAAGCAAACAAAAGATAAGGCTTGAAAATGTATCTATCACATGAGGCAAACAAACCCTAAGGGCATAATTCCAAGAGAATGTTTTATCTCAAGATGAAGATAGAGCAAAGGTACCTTGTCATATACTGAACAAGGCTTGAGAAAAAGCTCTTCAAAGCATGCTCTGCATAAAAACTTTTCACCATTTCCTCATTTAACTGAAGCTGCATCTCCTGGGTGATGCCGAAGCCAGAATCCAAAATGGTTTTCTTTATAATGTCAACATGGTTACCATCAACTCCGTCTGGTTTTACCATCGCCAGGGTCTTTTCCTTTGTTGTGTCCACATTGGCTGATGACCTACAGTCCAAGCATTAAGAGATTATAGGACAACAATGCAGACATTAATTTTTTGAACTAAGACTAAAATATTAAGACCAATGAAATATATTTCCACCTATATAGGCTTTTGCCTAACCAAGTGCAAATTTGTCTAGGCTCAGCCTCACGCCAAGCCCCATAATATTTTCAACCAAAATCCAACAGGAAGAATTCCAATAAGCAAAGCATAACAGAAAAGCAAATGTGAAAAAAAAAATGAAAATGATGCATTAATTCCACTGCTCTTTTCATGATATACAGTTGTAATTTCAAAAATCAGTAGCTACATTGTTCAACAGAAATTGTGAGGACCACCATTATTCATTCAATCCTAGATCCAGTCGCAGCTAAGCAATTCCAACACTCGGTAATTCTAAAATTAAAAAAAGCAACTGCAACCAGTTCAGCGGTTCTCCAGACCTCTAACAAATAGAGTCAAATAATCCAACTGACACTAATAGCCTAAACCATTGATAAACTAACAAATAGATATCACAAAATCATCAAACGAATCGGACTTCCAGTCAGACCAATCAGATACATAATTCGTTCAAAAATCAAAACCATCCCTCCAGGAACTTAAAAAAGAAAACATACGATCATAAATCAGTTCTTATTACTACTTCATCACAACAAAAAACTTATCTCAGCAAATATTTGCTCACCCGTAAGGAAAAACCAGAAGGCAGAGAAGAAGGCACTCCGTGAAGCAAGTAGCTAGCCGAAGGGCCATTTGAAAGACCAAACTGAGAACAAGAAAAACACAGTTCTAGGTGTTTTTAGACCAAGAGAAGTGTTTTTCCATGAAAAGTGAAAATTGGGAAAGCGGGAAATACTACTGTTTCCCTCTCGTTCCGACAAAGGAAGACTAAAGAAGCTCCCAGTTATATTCGTTCATTTGTATTGCCAAGAGTGTATAACTTCTGGGTTGGGTTGGGATGGGCTGGGCTTGGATATTCATATTTGGGCCTTCCGATTAATACAAAAGGACACTCGTGGCCCATTTTAATTGGGCTATTAAGCCTGTTGTTTTTTAGCCCAAATTCATATCTTAGATCAACCTCAAAAGTGCGGCTGAGAATGAATTTGATTTTTTGCCAATGAAATCTTATCCGTTGCAAAATATAAATATACTATAAGTTTGATTAACGTAATAATTTGAAATAATTAAAATTTTTTAATTATATTTTGAAAGAAAATTTTTCTGTTTATTTATATTTAAAAAAAAAAAAATTTAATATTTGAGAATTTGAAAATACATTTGTTTTACTCTATTTTCAATAAAAATACTATTTTATTTTTTTTTATTTTTAATTCTTCTCTTGTTGTTCTATTATCACGTCCATCAAAATCAATTAAGCTTGGCACAAAATACACCAAAACTATTAAACACATACATATGTTTTTGAAAATACACTTTCATGCATAAAAAATTTATAAACTGAATTAATATTTATCTTCATACCTCGATTGGTCAACAATTTTTTAGAATTAATCCCAGTTAAAAAACTAATTCCTACACAAATCAATCCTAGCAAATAATTTATTAACCTGTATTGATGTATATATTCAAACATTTATTTCATTTACTTTATCAATCACATCTAATCCAATTCTTTCAAGCAAACAAGCCCAAGAAGTGCTACACTTTGAAATAAATATTTGTTTTTACTTTTTGAAAATAAATTTCATTTGAGAAAAAGAAATCCAAACGCAATTACCCAATAGAAACCTGATTTATTTTTTGAGAAAAATAATAATAATTAGTAACTGCATTATTAATTTATTATTCTCCATTGAAAGCAGCTCTTCTATATACACATTAATATTACTGCATCAATAAGTACAGAGTCCTATCTGATATTACCCTGATCTTAACCACCAGCACAGATATCACAACAGACTTCAATGCACCCAAAACATGCAAGAGCTGTGCAGAGCTGAGTAAGAGCAATTGCACACTGGTCGTTAAGACGGTTACAGAACTGAATGAAACACATGCAGCAGCAGCAATCCAACATCCTCCCGCAGAAATCCGAAGCAGCTTTGAATATCATTTCAGAAGTTTCATATAACTTGGGCTCAGCATGTTCTGGGAGTCGATTTTCAGCTGTAGCCTCAATGCTGCCAAAGCCGATGCCAAGGCTACGAAGGAAGGTAATCTTCTGCTGTTTATAGTCAGTTGTTTTCTGCGGAAGAAAACAAATCAGCAAGAAAATGGAGGCAAATTGAGAATGGTTAAGACCTTGTCATTTGAGAGGTTCTTTAGGATATGTAATTCTACTTTATCCATATTACAGAGTATGGACCAACTAAAAGACTAAGAATTATAAGCAAATTGTCAAATAATCATATGAATTATTAGGATCCATGTCTGTCAGCTCATTCATGGAATATGTCCCACCCCTTTTTCTGAACCTGGTTGATGACTGAACTTTAAATATGAACTGAGTGCCATTTAAACTCATTCTCTGTTTCCGTTCACTTCAATTTCTTCAGTCTCGTCGATTTTGTTCAGATCTGCTTTTCTTTTCCAGCAAAAAGAGCAAAGAGAAGGATCTTTTTACGTGGATCCCTATTATTCTTATCTAGTGCCCCTTCATTTTGGATGTTGTTTCTATTTCTACATCTCTTTATCTCTCACTTTTCCACTTTTTCTTCTGTTTTTGAGGTATCTTTCTTAGTAAGAATGGCTGGCGGTATTATGCCTTTCCAACATTTTTTCCACTTAATTCCAAAAAAAACTGATTTGAAAGGTTTCTGATGGGCAATCCCTAGTGGCCCCTAACCATTTCTGTGTGCTTCCAGGACAAGAAAAACATACCTCTTGTACCGTTTTTGAATTGGAAGGTAACTTGTTTTTGCCTGTCTCGATTAGAATCATACTGGTATACTTGGAAGGCACCCCTGTAAGCAGGCTCACTTTTGTGGCCTATAAGTAAGAAATAATTCTGGTCATTAATCATATTCACATAATTGTTACTTCACTAGGTGATTAATTTCCTTTAAACTCAGACTGAAGACAAACCTTTTCCTCTAGCTGTTTGCTTCCGGAAAACCATGCCTCGGCTGTGAGTGCATTAATTTGTCTCCTTGCAAATACCTGTTATTCAAAACAAGGTCAGTGGTTTGTGAAAGTGATTTTGATGCATATTTTTTCCTGTTTTAAGTTTCAGCCATTATCATCCAGTAATGGGAAAAGAAGGCCCCTAGAACTTCAGGGCATTTGTCAACTTCCAGGAATTTTTTTCAAATGGAACTTAATGTTAACAGCAAGTTGAAGCCTTACTCTGTCAACAGGGATATCTTTTGCATTTTGCACTTGTACATTTATCTCAAAATTGCTTAGATCTGCCAACGTACCACCAACTTTGACACTGTTGGGAAAGTTTCCATGATATCTTCCTGATATAAACAATGGACATCCAGACGACAAGTCTGGAATATGATGTGGATAAATCTGCATGTAATCAAGAAAACAAGATATAATTAGATTTCTTTTGTTCTCATGACAATAGAGATAGGTGCAGACTATGTTGAAATTCGTCATACCTCAAGGGAATCGAGTTGTTTCAAAGCATCAATTGTTATATCTGCAAGCAAGACTGATGATGCTTTGTTAATTAATCTTTCAAGCTGCAAGTTGACCGAACCTGGGAGAAGACTCACAAACATCACGAGTTAGCAGAATGTGCTTCAAACAAAATAGATATGCTATTATTGATGGTGATAATGACAGATCCCTGGTCAAACGTATGGATACCCAGCAGTATCAAGGTATTGTACCATCTGCACATGTTGATGGTGAGAAGTTTAGTAATCATCGTTGCCATCATTGACCGAGGGAGGTTTAGTAATCATCATTGACATCGATTGTGGGAACTACTAGTATATGGCTTTCACTATTTCCGTCAACTGGGGACTATGATAGTATTTGAGTTTGTTCCACATAGAGGAATCAAGGGGAATGAGGCTTGAATACGAGGCATTCTTTCTCAAGACAAAATCCTCCACCAATATGTGTAGGCAGAACAATACCTCAATACAGCTCAACTATTTAGCGTTGAATCTGGTTGCTATCGCATGGAGAAGACAAAATATATCATGTATACACAGTAAAGGAACAATCAGACCAACCTATATCAAAAGCAGCATCACAGTAACCCCTTCCTATTTGTGCAAGCATTTGTAAGAAGTAATGGTTGCAATATGAACCTGACAACATAAGATAGAAAAGAAATAAGAACCATAACATCAATGCAACGAACAAAAAACAGAAGGAGATAAAAAAAGGATAACAAACACCTCACCTATGCCAAAGGTGTAAATTCGTGGAGTACTCAAGCCTCCCTTCATGAGGTGACCTCTCATTGAATCAAAAATGTCTTTTTCGTCTTCAACGGCTCCATCGGTAATGAGAATAATTATGGGAAGTAAATCACCAGTTTTCGAGAACATGTTGATTGCCTAACATAAGCAAATCATAGAAAACAATGGCTGTAACAGACAGTAAAAATAAAATCATAATCCATCATTTTGATTTGTTAATGTAACAATACCTGGTTCAATGGAGCTGAGATGTTTGTGCCACCCTCAGCTATAAAATTCGTCCCAATCCATTCAGAAGCTTTTGAAATCACCTCCTTAGTTGCGGGTACCAAAGTTGAAGAAAATAGTAAAGAACTTCCGCTGAAAGCTATAATGTTGAAACTATCTACTGGATTAAGCTTTAAGAGAGCAGCAACGAGTGCTGTTTTAACATTCTCAAGTGGACTTCCTTGCATGCTTGCACTTATATCAACTAAAAACACCACTTCTTTTCTGAAAACCTGTAAAAAGAGCCAAATATATCAGATATCAGAGGAAGAGATTAACGGCCAAAGGATACGACTACTGGCTGACCTTATTGCTTATTCTATTCCCTGGGTACAGATAAAAGTAGAACATCTCCCTCTGATCATAATCATGCAGAGACGGCGACTGCAATAGTGCACCACCAACAATTTCACCTGAAGAAACCTGAAGAGTCCATCAGAAGGCATGTATAAAAAACCACACGTCAATTACTATCAAGCATGATCAAACAAGAAAAAATGTGTTCCTGGAAATGTGTTTCTTACATTGTAGGAGAAACTGAAGTCATTCATGGACCATATTGAAACTTCACTCTCATAAGAAAATCCTACTTTCGTGGAAATGTGTTCCTGTCCTATTCTCTATCACAGCAAGAAAAATTAAACAGGGAGTTTTAAGATTTTTGCTTAAGTATAGATAACTAAACATGAAATACCTTCAGAGGATGACTAGTGCTTTGGAACAAGACTTCTGTTCCAGAACCAGAATTCACATTCACTAAAATCTTTTCCTTTTTAGCCACATTCTTCACCATAGGAATGACATATGAAGGAAAAGTGAAGGGCACGTTGAGGCAAAATTGCCCGTCCTGATAAAACAACTTCTGGGACCAACTGACTTTAACTGATAGCACAGTTCCTCCGTCAACCTGGAAAATGAAAACAAATACAATAATCAGCCCGCCTTACACGAAGGAGGAAAAGTTCCAGGAGAAAAACTTACTGAAAAAGTTAATATGAATTAACAGTCACCTGAGGAACTTTTAGTGTGTATATCTGGCCTTTTATCAGGAATCCATCTTTACTGCTGGCTACTTTTGCTGCATCTTCAGTAGCTTCCACTGAAATCAATCGTGTAGAGTATGACTTGGATGGGCTTTCAACTTCTACACCTAGAACTGAACCCTGTTAGCCAAATAATGCTCAATGAAAAAGTGAAAACATCAAAATTATAGTAACACTTTGTTCATCTTGAAGTAACATAATGCAAAGCACACTTCAAAAAGACTCTTCCATTGTTCTAACAAGCATTTGCTTGACATCTTATGCAAAGTAGCATGGATAACTAGCTCATTATCAAGCAATCAAAGTTCAAAAGCTGGTTCATGGTGTATTCTAGGGTTATCAGCGGGGAGGATTCGAATCAAATCAGTGTCATTGAATTCAGATTTGACAGCCTCATATTTTTTTACCCAGCAAAAATTAAGCAAACTATGTTCAGAACGGATTTAAATTTGGGTCAGATTTAGATCAACTATATTTTCCATTACCATTTTCTACCCAGTATAAATTAAGCAAACTATATTTTAAGTCTGTCAACGGGTGGGATTCTAATTCAAATTGAAATTCAATCCATAAAGATTTAATTTCTATTTGAAACCTATTTTTTGTAAATTTTCTTAACTTTATATAGTTAATATATATGTTTAAATAAATCTTAGTAATTTGTTGAAATATTATCCAATAATTATACCAACATAATCCTTCACTAATAAATATCAGTTAAACTATCAGTCTCCAATTAAATTCGTGTATATGATATATATCCACGCTTTTTAAGCAGTTTTAAGTATTAATTTTTCTTCTTTTTTTTTCTCAACATAAAGCAGTATTAGATTCC
>JACGDI010005178.1:703339-729291 GCA_014898725.1 Jacaranda copaia
CATTTGGAGGCACTAAGTTACCTAACTGGATCATGAAATTGACCAAACTGCAAAAACTTTTCCTCCAAGACTGCCAAAACTGCACAAGTTTGCCACCTCTGGGAAGATTGCCATGCCTTGTAACACTCCACTTGGAGGGCTTGAATACTATAAGGTCTCTTGGGCTTGACTTCTTGGGATTCCACAGAAACAATAACAAGACGACGAATGGAGAAGTCGGATCAGCATCAGCATTCCCAAAGCTGAAGAAACTGAAGATCTCAAAACTGGAAAGTTTGGAAGAATGGGACTTGATCAGCACAATCCCTGATGAGAACTTCAATATCATGCCTCGTCTGAGGTGTTTGAAAATTTCACATTGTAGCAAGCTGAAGGCACTGCCAGCTCCTCTCCTCCAAACGGCACCATTAGGGAAACTGCGTGTCGACAATTGTCCACTTCTGCAGCGAAGGTACAATAGACAAACTGGAGAGGATTCGAGCAAGATTCCTCACATCTCAAAATTCAGAATTTCTTAAAAATATTTCAGTTGTAATAAAATGTGTGTGCAGTTTCTATATTTTGTTTAGTAAGTATCAGTTGTCTCTCTTCTGTGCTTTGTAATAAAATTTGTAATAGATAATCATATTCCAGACAGTAATATGTTCTACTCTTCCAAACTTGTTCATATTTACAACTTTTCTGGTCTTTTACCTTTTCCCTCTTTTAACTTCCCAACTTTTCTAAGAAAATAATGCTCATAAAAATGCCAAATTTACACTTCTGTCATACTGAAAATTCAAGAATTCCATGAGGACAAACTTTGAATCTTGTTTGAGGATGTCCCATTTCCACCTAAATAACATTAAGTACATCTAATTGACTTCTCAACCAACCAGATTACAAGTTTTATCCAAGTTGAGAGTATTAAATTGACAAAAAAACTAAAAAACTTAACCAAGTCTTAGAAGAATCAAATTCCTTAGTCCACTTGCTGTGTTGGGCTTGTATTTATGATACATCCCAAATTAGATGAGACCCCACCCCCCAACCCAACACCCCACCCCAACAGAAAAATCACAAATTTGATATCAACCTGATATTCTTGACTGTGGCCTGAGAGCATTATATGCACCTACTGGGACAATGAATGCATTAATCACAGAATTAAACATTAGTTGGTCCACCAGCTCATAGTACTGTTGGTTTGCTTTTCAATCAATGTATAAAGATGCTTCTTGATTCATTGAAAGCAAACACAAATTTCATGATGATTGAGATTTTTGAGAATCAAAGAATATATTATTGGTCTTCAATGGTGATCTTTCTTCATATACTCAACCTGATGCACATGTGCATAGCATAATATCCTCTGGACATAGGTCTTAATCAGACGGCTGATTCTACAAGTTGCTTGGAAGTCCAAATCTTGGCAATCAGCCTATGATTTATTGGATTTATAGAGGTCTTGTCGTACTTAATAATATTTCAAGGAAAGTTCTCAAATTCTACACTCAATACATAGATTTGGTATTTGGTGTCACATGGGCTAATGGCGGACTCAAGTTTTCCGCCAAGTTTTCTGCATCCTATGCTATGGGCTTCACAAAGAAAATCCTTATGACAATTTAAAAATTTGAGAAAATATATTCACCTTATTTCAACATCTAGATTTTATATCAAGCCACCATTTAATCTTATGTGCTTGTTTAGAAATGTAGCTATTTGATATTGAAATACTTTTCTTTTCCATTCTTTGTTTTTTTTTTTTTCCATCTTTTTTGGCCGAATGTAGAAAACTAAATAAGCAACGTGACGCATTCTGGCTTGAACACTTTTGTTTGCTGAGTTCCTCGTCACTAGCCGAGCTTGCTTCTTTGAGGGCTCAAGTGAGCATTTTGCAGGATCAGCTTGCCTCAATAAGTCAGATTCGTTCTCCATTAATCCTTATTTCATTTCTATTTGGTTTGAAAGTGACTTTGTCAAGGTCCTGGGGAACCATTTTCTTTATCCCAATCAGAAAGAAAATGATGAGTCTAAAACGATCCAAGCTCCTACGAGAGGCAGCAATGGAGAATTTTTGTAATAGGTGAGAGCCAGACGATAGAGCAATAATGCGTGGATATAAAAGGTCCACGAATCGTGAACTTCTTTTTTCGGAGAAGTAGGATTGATGGTCTTTGTGTAATAATAGGTATCGGCTGACTCTATGCAACAACCGTAGTAAGACGATACAAGTATTATCCGAAATTATTGTGCGTAAAACATCATAATTGTTTAAATTTGTCGTCATCAAATTCTATGACTCAATTATGGATAAATGATGGAAAGTACTCTCAAAATCTTAATTCAAATTGAACTTTGGATCACCTAAAAATCAGTAACTTGCTATTACAACAAATCACCAATCACCTCTATTTCAACACGCACCATGAATTTTCATCATGCAATATAAAAAAGAAGTTCAAATTCGAACGAACGCAGAATAATTGTTAGCGAAACTCATCTTCTAGAAATCTCCCCACCCAAGATTCAGGATGTGAATTATTTCTCAAATAAAATTTGCTTTAATGAAACTTCTAAAAGACCAAAAGGCTACCAATCATTTCTACTTAATTAAGTATAAATAAGTTTGATCTTATTCCTTTTTTCCCTCCATGTCATTACATTATTAAATGCTTCTTTTACTTGTTCTTGGAACCTATGAATATTAGCTTTCACTACAAACGAACACCACCAAATGGGCTCCTCTATTTTCTCTTGAATCACAGCAGTCACTGACAAAAAGGATTGATATGTCTGTTTGTGGTTGTAACAATGCACATTATTATTCACAAATTTTTCAGACAAGAAGCTAACAAGAAAATGACTGATCTTATATTTTTTCCAATTCACATAAGCCACTTGTTTTTTGTCTGGCAAACGTTCTATCTGTCAGGCCCCTGGTGACCCTAATGTTGCTATTCAAAGTTAGTTAGATTTTGATATTTATGAAGGAATTTTGTAAAGTTAAATCAAAATTGATAAATACGGCATAAGTCTTCGTACATTATGGGAGTTCAGAGTTTAAATTCGGACGGACTCCTATATGCGTTCGTATGTATAAATTAAAAAAAAAATTATAAACAGAGCATTACTACTAATCAAAAATAAAGGTGTGGGTTGCACTTAGATGAAAGGATTTGGATTTTGAGAAGGATTATGGAAAGAATTTCGAATGACTCCACAGTAAGTGGATTTGAGATTCATCAACTCAAAAAATAGATAAAAACAACAACTGAAAGAAGTGTGACTTTTTCTATATTTTTCGTTATTTTTGTAACACAAATTACCTCTTTGATCAAAATCGATCGAGAATTAAAATAAAATTGATTGGTGATCTTTTTCTCTATACATAACATGGGGTATAACAATTTTTTATATGAGGCAATGTTTGGAAAATGTTTGGTTATGTTTTCTATTTGATTTTATTGAGTGTTGAATGAATTATTGAAAAATGTGAAAGTTATTTTTTGATATATTTATTTATGTTTTGGAGGAGATATTTTTTACTGTAATAATCAAATGAATGCTTTTTTTCTTTTTAAAATGAAAATAAAATTGAGTTATTTTTTTAAATATTAGAATAATAACAAAATATATATATATACATATATTAAAAAATGTATGTTTTGAAGGAAAAACGAAGATATATTTGGTTATATTTTGATTTTTTTAAGAATGGCGGTAGAAAAATTGATAATTAAGTAAATCACCTTTAATGTCGGTCTTTCTGCTTAAATAATTATATAGTAGATTTTCACTTCGTAATTCAAAATTATCCAAATAAAATTAATGTATCTTTACTATAAATTTTTGAAAATTTTAATTTCAGACATATCACTCGAATCAAAATATGACTTCACCATTCATAATGATTGTCGAACCTTATATTTCACAAAGTGGAGGAATAATGGTAGCTTTGGGAATTTTTTTTTTCTTTTTTTCTTTTGTGGAAAAGAGATGAATTAGACATATTTGGAGCAATAATGCAGCAGAACATACTTTTTAGGCAATCGTGTCCATAATTTTTTAAGGCAAACTTTTGTTTTAGTTTTAGGTTTGGATTTAATCCCTTTGGTTTGGGATCTAAGCTCCATCCATCTGGCATAAAAGGACATATAGCTGTGCAGTCTTCTTTCATAATTAATTGTACGTTACAACAATAGTCAATTGAAGATATTAAGATGAGGATGTCCACCTGTTTTTGTGATGATTATGCTCCAAATTCATCATTTGGAGTACTCTTTATGATCTCAAAAAAAATAAAAAATAAAAAATAAAAAAATCTTGATTTACTATATAAAACACAAAAGCTCGATTGAGGCTCAACTTAAGATGGGCAAATATTAAAAAAAGAAATTCAAATGAAATGAAATAGTAAAAAGATAATGGAAGTAGAATTAATATATGTTGGGATTTAATAAGGTGAAAATGGAAATGATGTATGATTATGATTTCATTTATGTTTTAAAGTTGGGAGTATTGAATTCTAGTCAATTTATTGAGTGTCGTGTGTAACTCATAAATTACATGTGACATATAAAAACATACATATATATGAGCTTATATTTTTAAATAAGATCAGATTCTGATAGTCGATGATATGATTTGATTTTTCGATATTATGCTGATTTAAATGATATTGGTGTATGAACTTTCAATAGAAATCAATAAAGTGGGCTTTTTGGTTCAAGAGTGCCCCAACGTGCCTTGTCTAAAGAGATGTCCCTAGGGTTTTGGTTTAGTGTTAGACCATAATTCTCAATGGCATTTTCAGAATTCGAGTTATCTTAAAACGATATAATTGTTGTATAAAATTCTTACTTGTTCTTGTCAATACCATCTGGTTTACTTGGCTATTTCTTCAAAATCTGAACCATTCATTTAGCATGATAAAACTGGACTCTATCATAAAAAAGGTCATCAAGTTTAGAGATCCATCCATTCCCACATCGAGCAATGAACCTAAATAAGATATAGACAATTGTGATGTAGAAAATTTTTTTGTGTGAACAGATTAACATAAAAAATTGGATGGTTTCAACAATCTTATCAACCTTATAAAATTAAAACTTTTATCATGTGCAAGATGAAAGTTATAAAATCTATTTTAATATATAGTTCTTGAGCAAGAAATCAAGTCAATGGTTGCAATACATTAAAAACTAAATTAAAGGGTTTTCCTTTTTTCTTTTTTCTTTTTCCTTTTTTTTTTGTTGACAGATCATAGGGGGGGAAATTGAAGAATGAGAAGAAGCAACAATGAGGAAAGCAATAAATCATGTGAAACGTGCAAGAGTAGAAATAAAACAAAGACAGGCATGTGAAGAAACTTGTATATATTCAAACATATAGGAATGGGAAGTAAATGCAAGCAATTGATGTAATAATCCAATGAAACGTGGCCATGACAAAATACACATACTCCAATAGAACTAATAAAGCATAAGGCATGCAAATGGGTTCTCATATCATTTCATTTTCATAGTGGGTTGTGGGGACTTCTCCCTTTCCAAATCATGCTATGTATATCTACACGTATGCTTAGGCTATGTTTGGTGTTAGTTTTGAAAAAATATATTGGAGAATGTGATACAGGTTTACAAAAAATTCTATCTTAGATGAACTGAAAATAAGCGAGTTTTAGTTTAGGCTCTTGGAGAGCAGCTTTGACCCCAATTCATCGATCTTTTCATGTTCAATGAGACTATGATGCAGATTTAAGGAAAGTTCTGTTTTGGATGAACTGGAAGTAGGCGAGCGAGCTCTAGTTTGGGCTCTTGGAGATTTAATTTGACCTCAATTCGTATATATATTCATGTTCAATGATTTGATCACAATATCACACATTAAACCTATTGATTTGGCCTTCAACTGTAATCATTCTATATTCAAATTTGAGATAAATAATAGAAAGATAAAATTTTTAGTGAGATCTTAAAATAAAAAATAGCCAATTATGAATTTTTTTTTGTTTTAAGGATGATGGACTATTTATAATAGGTTTCAAATGGTTTGTTTTGCATAGTGCCACGTGGTGCTCCCTTGATGGTTGAATAAGTATTTAAGCTTTTTAATCCATCTATTATTAATTATACATACAATTCACCATTTTCAATATACGTACGATTAATCCATTCATCAATAAATCAGTCTCTTAGCTATACTTCATTTGATTTTAGAATTTAATAGATGAATTTAAAAACTTCACATTAAAATTAACCATATAAAGAAAAGTGCTTTCGATTTGTGATTCCTAATGATCCAAACAAGACTTTATATCCTCCATTGACATGTTGCATGGAGAACCTAATAATTTAAGTGGGCACCTTGAGTGGCGTAGATATCACTCCTTTGATGCCATTTCAAATTGGAATCTCCGAATGATTTCATCTTATGCTTTGTTTGGTTTGCTTTGACATTGATGGACTAAGGTATGTATATCTCATAATTATTTATTTTTCCCAAAAATAAAAAAATGTAATATTCATGGCAACGAAAACTTGTGTCGAAATGACACAAAACTTTCATAAAATTTCTCATAAAATCGTGCATAAAAAACTATAATGAAGAACAAAGTTTATTTAATACAAATATGAATAAGGAACAAAATTCATTTTTTTAAAACAAAATCCAATTATATCATTTAAAAAATTGACTTGAATCAGAGAGAGTAATTTATGATTTGATTTGATTCGACTTTTAAAAAAATCTCAATCAAACCAAATTAATTAGTTTTGATATAAGACCAACAATTCGATTTGATTCAAAATGAAAACTGAACAAAATCAAACCAATCAAATTGGCTGGGCAATCGGTTGGACTTGGATGAAAGATAAATATATAAAAAATTAGGGGTATTTTTTTAATCAAAATATACAAAAATAAGAGTATGATAGTATTTTAGTAGCATATGAACTATTCGATTTTGATTGTGCTAACCGAAACCCAAACCAATCTATTCAATTTTTTCAATTTTAAAACAAAAAACCAATATAATCAATATTTTTTCAATTTTCTATTTTTTGGATCGATTTAATCAATTTTGTTAGGATAGGTTCCATTTTGAACACCCTAATCGTCAATCTTCCAAAATCATTTTTATTTATATAAATTAATGATAATAATATTATAACAATTAGATGACAAAGACAATCCTATTTTCTCTAGTCTTACCTCATTCCCTAGCCTATCAATCCATTTAATTAATTATATAAGGAATCTCCCCCAGCTTATTCTTGAATAAACAGGCCCAGCAAATTAAAAAAATTCAAAAAAAAACTACTAACAAATAAATTAGTTGATGACTCATCAAGAAGTGTGAAACCAAGGGTCACCCCAAGAAATAAATAGGTCTAATTATGACCATTAATGTTAATTACTTCATTAATTAATAAAAACACTAGTTTTCATATTTTAAAAACACCAAGATGGAAAAAAATATATTATTTTTACCTGAAAAACTGCTTTCTGACACGTGGCAACCTCCCATTTGTCAACATGCATGAAAAACCAAAGTACTCTCAGAAAAACAAGAATTGGACCCCTCTCCAAACGCAGATAACACAGTGCTGGCAAATCCACTGAGAAAAGGTTCGAATTTACTTAAACAGCCTTATGATGACGTGTCGCCCAACCCGCACCCCCACCCCAAAAAATGACCGCCAATCATTGAAACCCCCTTTCCACGATAAAACCCACAAACAAATGCTTTTTCTCTTCATCTTCCTTGCAAGCACACACATTTTTCTCTCCCTGCATATTTTCCCCCCTCAAAAGGCCAAACAAGAAATTTTTGTGGACGAGGACCCAAAACCTCATCCATCTTTCATTTATATGCAACTCCATTGATTGATTGATTGATTGGTTGATATCCCCTCTTTTCTTTGCATCAAATCACCAGGAAAAAAAGAAAAGCTTTTTCCAGTTCTTTCTTTCAACTGGGGCTTATCTGAAATGAATTTCACGTATGCATTCTTCATCCCTGCGGAAGCCAAGGTGGAAGAAGAAGGCGAGTGGGAAAAAGAAAGATAGAGAAAAAACAAAAAATCAATCTTTTTTCAGCTAGCCAATTCTGTCTGTATATTCAAGATCGTGTGTTTATATACATCAATCTTGATCTATAGCCGGTAATCTTTTATTCATTCTGATTTTCTGAACAAAACCCTTTTCAGGATTCTTGATTTTTTATTCTGGGTTGCTGTTTTTTCAGGGATGTCAACAAGTATAATTAGTGATTCAATGGTGATAACCCCCGGGCCTGATGGGGTTAGTGGGCCCGTGAATAAAATATCGGGCCAAATCGAGGTGGATTTCGCAAAATGCGATTGCTGCGGGCTTACGGAGGAATGCACCCTTTCATATATTGAAACAATTCGTGAAAGGTAATATTGATGGAGAATTTGGATTAGAGTTTGTAGTTTTGTTAGAATAATTGATAGATTTCAATTGTTTGTCCTACATCAGGTATGGGGGCAAATGGATCTGCGGGCTTTGTGCAGAGGCTGTGAAAGATGAATTCTTGCGTTGTCAAAAGCTGATAAGCCCGGATGAGGCGATGGCCCGGCATTTCAACTTCTGCAACAAGTTTCGGGCCTCAGGCCCACCACAGGATCCTACTGTGCATTTGATTCGGGCCATGAGGCAGGTTTTAAGGAAGAGTTTGGAGAGCCCGAAATCTCTGAGGTCAATGCCTAGCAGCCCGACGAACAAAAGAAGGGAACTCAACATGAAGGGCACTGTGTTGGCACGGTCTGAGAGTTGTATGTCGAGTTTAACTCTAGTCGATGCCTCTGTTTATTGTGGGATGGATAAAGTTTGTGAATGAGGATGGAGGTTGATATGGTAACTTTAAAGTTAAAAGAAAAAACTGAGGAGAATGAGAAAGCAAAAAAAGAAAAGGCAGAATTGTAGTTCTTAATTTTGAATATATGGTCAGTAAGTGTAAACAAAATAATCATGTTATGGAATGAAAATGAAATACTAGTAAATAGTTCTTTTTAAGTCTTTATTTTCTTCCCATGTTTTCTGTACTGTGGTTATGAACTTTTGGATGCAACTCTCTCTCTAAGTCATATAGGTTATTTTCTGGTATTGTTGGTTTGGAAATAGCCAATTATGGTTTGCCAGTTTTCCTCCAGCAATCATCAGTATTGCAAAGTGGGAAAAGACAGCATCAGCTGGTGACAAGGATGGGCAACTTCTGTCTGTATTTGGAGGATTCCAGTTGCCAAAACTACACCTAGGTGGATGGATTCAAGCAATTATGGAAGTTCATGTCCATGTCCAGGTTTGATATTGTAATTAGTTTAAGCTCTTTTCTTGAAATCTAGTTTGCACCATAAATGTCAAGAGACTCTAGTGCTAAGATGAAAAGCAGAAGCAGGAGCGACAGCTGCATACTATGAAACTGAATAAAAGGCCCTAGCCCAACCCTAATCAAGAGTTAGGCAGAAGGAGGGGTGTTCTACTCAAAGGCTTGCTTTGATATACTCAATCCAAGTATAGATGTTATAATGTGAAATCTAGGAAACTCGATGATTCTTGACATTGAAGAAGGGGTGTTCTTCTCAAGGACTGATCTGATACCGCTGAGTCCGGGTACAGATAGTATGACATGAAACCTAGGAAACTCAGTGATCCTTAACCTAATGTTCAGTCCCACAAAAAGGATGATGATGGAGATGTATTGCGGCCTTCTCTGTTCATAAACTTTGTCCTCTCCCCCATGTGCATTTTGGAAACCCTTCTCTTTCCTAATAATGTGTGTCCACAAATTTCAATATCCAACTATGTGTTGGTTCAAGTTCTTGCTCATGAGAACCATATAAGCTAAGATCTGCATCTTGGGTTCCAAGATTTTTCTTTTGGAGCCAACTTTAGACGAGTTGCTTTGGGAAGGGTCCTTGGGAATCATTGATTTGGAATGGAATGCAAGCATGGCAAGGGAATATGGGGTGTGGCTTGGCAGGATTGAGTTGTCCTGACCCTATGGGGTTATCGTATTGTGGCAGATACCAGACTTGGAGATAGAGATGTTTCCCATTTTGTCCTTTAAACCTGTTGCTGGCATTATACATGTGGGGCAGCTATAGGTCTACACCATAGATGCTAGATAAAGTAGAATTTGATAAATTCCACTGCAGACTCTTAAGACAATCATAGTTTTATCTTTTCATTCAATCTTTATTTATTTCAATATTTTCCTCATTAAAATTCAAGATTCAACTGGCCGGCCAGGGTAAAGCATAGAACTTTTTAGAGAAAAGGAGACATGAAGGGGTAAAATGGTCAATTCCGTTTGTTGGTGTGTGTGAAGGGATGGAGGATGGCCATGACCGGCAACTAGTGTGGTAATCCATAATAGGGCTAAATGGGGCCTACCCCAGTTCATCAATTATCAATTTCTTGCACCTAACCTCAATCATGCCTCCGGCTTAACAACCAATTCCAATAATGCTATTCTCTGTTTTTTGCAATTGAGGACAACCATTTTTCTACTGCAGCCCAAAACTGAATGATTGAGGTAAGTAAATACTAGTAGGATGGTAGGTGTCCAATGACACCCATCTAGAGAAATCGAGTTTAAAACATGAAAAGGAGTGTTGTGCTTATCTATTTGCTACAAGGGAAGTATTCCAAAGAATTGTTCACACTCTTGGAGATTATGAGGTTTTCCAGGTTTACCAAAGCTCTAGATATGCTAATTAGAATAAGATGAATGGTCTCAAAATTATAAAATTTATAAGCACAGATATTAAGTGTTCTGTACAACTGCTAAGTCTTATAAAATTATAAAATTTATAAGCACAGATATTAAGTATGCTGCACAACTGCTAAGTGTTATAAGATTTTAAGACAATCACAGCCATTAACATAATTAGATCTATATACAGTTCAAATACACCCAAAGAACATCATTCCTGTAATTGAAAATCCTCCAATTCAATAAGAACTGCAAATAATTTTGAGCCATGTTAAGGGATATTCAATGATTGAAAAACAATTGAACTTGTATGGAAAATTATGCCAATCTTGCAAGCCTCAAGCGCCCATCTTTTGGATGGATGACCTATAAAATATCCCATCTTATTTTCACTAAGAATGGCAGGATCAATAAATGAACAGTGAGTTTATATTGGACCGGAAGTGTTGCACCCGGTCCAAACAAGAATATTACCTTAATGAACCTCCGTCGAGAGGAAACCCACCCCAAATAGAGTTGTCACCTTTAACTCTTTGACTAGCATAAACTGACAAAAACAGTGCTGCCAATTTTCCAGAGAAACAACCAATGCCAATAATAGAAGACCCTTTTATGGTATATAATAATAATTTGGTAAACAACTTTTAGAAGAAAGGAGGGAGGTGAAGCAATATAATTGACTTATGAGGTGGATTGGAAAGGCATATTTTGATTTGTTTATACTTTAGCTAAAACAAAATCATTATCTTTGAAGATAATGACACTTTAAGCAATTAAGCTAATCCCATATATTCATTTCCCATTTGCCAAGTGGGTAGAGACTATCCTCTATCTTCGGAGCCCTAATCACTTTCTATTACATCCAAGCCTTTTGAGTCATTTCCTTATCAAGAAAGCTAAAACTAGAGTCATTCATTAGTAAAATGGTCATACAAATCATGTTTCCATTGAAGGAGGATTTTATATCTATAGATATGCTCTTGTTTGGATAAGTTTAGAATTCTTAGCACTAAATTCTTTCCTCAAAACCAAATCTTTCAATTCACTTAAAGGTGGTTTAGAATTTGAACCTTCTTAGAAAACTAATCATGCAGGAGCAGAATGAGAGTCAAACTATCACGCTATTTCATAAATATTTGTAAAAATTATTCCAGGCTGAGAAGCTACAAATCCTGTGGGAAGAAGTATAGGCCAGGAAGCAAATTTGGCTGTACAAATCGTGCAATAGCTGTTGATTCAGAAATGGAACCAGCCACTAACTGGCACTATTACAAGAAAACATACCGGGAGATCACAAGCCCAAGTTGATTGCTCTTCTATCCAAAGTTAATTCCTTGAGCCAGAGGCAACTCACTCCCATAATTGATAGTGCTGTAGAGATGCAAGGCAACATGCCAATATCAGAAATGGAATCTAAACAACCATTGAAGGAGCTTCAAAAGATCTGAATAATTAAAAAAAGAAACCAGTGAAGAAAGATGATCTAGTTTACCAAGTTGAACGCCTCATATATTGTTTCCAAGAATCACTTCCAGCTTCACGGCCACCTCCAGTGGCTTTCTCACCACCAAAAGCACCACCTATTTCAGCACCATTTGTTGGAATGTTGACATTTACGATACCACAATCACTTCCTTGAGGCCTGTATCAGATTTAAGCATGTGATAAGTTAATAGAAGCTACCAATACCTAAAGGCGAGAAAAATTTACTAAATGATGTTGATGCTTGATCCGTCAGCAACAAATCTAGTGTCTAGTAGAGCCATTCTTGACAAGTGAAAACAGCCCAGAAGAGTGCCTCTGAGCAGTTTATTACTCACCCTATCCATTTGAATATAGTTTCAGGTCTGCGGGTGAAGATGGAGCTACTTAGACCTTGAGGTACAGAGTTGTTCATTTCAATTGCTTCCTTCAGTGTCTGCAAAAACATCAGGTAGTTGATATCATTGTACAACTCCTCGACTGGAAACCTTCAGACAAGTAGGAAGTGGAAGCTTGTAATACCTGAAACTTTATGACATAAAGAACGGGACCAAACAACTCTTCCTTGACAACCTCAGCACTAGCAGAAATTTCAACTATAGTGGGCTGCACAAAATTTCCTTCGGACTCTATAACAGAGCCACCAGTGATAATCCTTCCTCCCTGGAACACATTAACAGGTCTTAGTCAGAGTAATTTTAAGGCAAATGCTGAGCAAAATTAATTACTTTCAATCTTTCTCATGGATCTTAAAACTACAGCAGGACACCATGATATACTTTTTAGCAACCAAAACATCACTTTTAAATTTGGCATCATCCATAATAGCCATCAACTACATACCAGAGATTAATTGTTGTTATTACCATTTTCACATGCTTTGAACAAGAAAACTGCCCCAGTGATAACTTACTTTTGTGTGCATTGCATTTACCCCAAAACTAGTTTAAACAAGGGAAAAATAATCATGTGAGTTATCACCCATTTGAACTTGGCAAGGAAAAATCATGACAAGTTTGTGATATCAAGTGGTGCAAACACAGTAAAGATAGCACCAGCAATGACATAAATCTTCTTATGCAAGTGGTTTTAAGAGGGAAAAGTGAAGTGCTGAAATGACAGATAATAATCAAAGAGCTTTGATAGAGAATAGGATTTTGGGCAAATGCTATAAGTTAAAACTAGAATAAAGTCAGCTTGGCAGCCTCTCCTTCTATATCTGGGGACAGAATATAAGAGAATCACAGTTGACTCTAATTAGTTGATTAAACAATTTAAGATGTACGAATAATTAAATAAATACAATGATAATTTGACAAGAGACACCACAAACCTGAGACTTGATTATCTCTATTCCCTTCACAAAATTTTCCATCGAAGCACGAGTATGCAGTGGTCCAAGTAAGGCACACTTCTCCAATGGATTTCCTACCTTTACTTTTTTGTACACATCAAGTAACTGGTCAAGTACTTTCTGATAAATACTCTCATGAAGAAGCTTCATTTTCAGCACAAGAAGAAAAAGACTTTGTCAACTATAATGTTTAAATTTCTACAACCTCATCTGCAGAGGAGACAGCAAAATATTTCACAATACCAGTCTACGGCACGTGGTGCATCGCTGACCAGCAGTGCCAATAGCAGCAAATAAAACAGAACGAACAGCAAGTTCAATGTCGGCATCATCCATGACTATTATAGCATTATTTCCACTTAGTTCAAGCAGGCATTTGCCATATCTTTGATTTACTGTTTGTTGAACCATCAGACCGACCTGAAACCACACACGTGAAACTTCATGAACAAGGATGATGATGCAACTATTAAACCCTCCTATCATTGGGACATGTGTTAACAAATACATTGCTTCAGTACACTGCAATGGGAAGCTGCTTAAACTCTTTCTCCATAACGATAAAGAGACACAAGAAATTATCTGGTAAGAAAACAAAAGAATATCCAGATACACAAATTAAAACAGGAACAGCCTTATGTTCCTTATGACCAGTGACATGTACATAAAACTGACACTACACAGTAGTACCTTTGAATTCCCAGTGAAAGAAACTAAAGGAATACGTGGATCTTTTGCCATAGCTTGACCAATTGCAGCACCTCCACAAAATGCTGTGAAAATTGCACCTGGTAAATTGTTCTTCGCCAATACTCCAGCAATTATCTTTGTCATAGCTATGGTAATCAGTGGTGTGGTTGGAGCACCCTTCCTGAAATATTAAAGAACAATACGAATTTGTAACCTTCTGACTCACAGAGAAGAAAAAATATCAATTATCCAGGGAAATTGTGGAGATTAAGCAATCATTGGAGCAGACCGGAGCAAATGGCAGTCGCACATAGATTCTGTAAAACAAGGTGTCTGATTGAAAAGATAAGATAAAATGAACCACAACAAATAATTACCAACAAAGCATGGAACTATTTTTTATATGATTAAGCAATAATAGAGGTTTTACCTTGACATAAAAGCATGACAAGAATTAATTGAATGATATTGGGAACTTTTAGGGATAATGTTCGGCTTTTACAGAAATGAATTATACATAGAAAAAAGTAGAACAAAGGACCCACCAGACAACAGAATTTCCACAAACTAGAGCAATGCATGCATTCCATCCTGCATACACACCAAACAGAAACATTAGAACTTTAACATATATAAGAAAACTAATAGAAGAAATTTACTAGTTTAACATACATAAGAAGACTAACAGAAGGTAAATTTCACAAAATATAGTCATACTTTAAATACTAACCAAGAACAGCGCAAGGGAAGTTGAAAGTTGTGATCACACCAACTATCCCTAATGGATTCCACATCTGTTCCATGATTGCACATAACAAGGTCATAAATGGCAATGAATTACAATAGAAATAAAATTGTGTCCAACAAGTCAAAGTAATGACATCTAGCATACCTCCAACATCATATGATTTGGTCCTGTTAAGAGAATAACCATAAGCAATGGAAGTAATAACTTAGCTTTTAAGCCTTGCATAAAATTATGTGATTTTTCATCTAGTAAGATGCAATATCTGAACAACCAAAACAAATGATACATATAGCTACACCAAAAAATAGCATCACTTTCACTGATAAATACTGAGAACTGTTGCAATTTTATTAGGCTTACTTTCAGAAGGTATAACTGATCCATTCAGCTGACGACTTAATCCCATAGCAAAGTCACACATATCAATAATTTGCTGCAATAACATTGAACTGATATAAGAGAATGCGCTGAGCACTATCTTGAAATTTATGGAAGTGCATTTAAAAGAGGATGCAAATGAAATAATCGTCATAGATGCATATGATCCACTTAGTTTTTGAGAAAGTATGACAAATTACTGTTACTATTTGTCTAACTTATAGATTTCCCAAAAAGAGATCAAAATCTGAAGCTCCATTAGTAACACATCCTTCATAATTTCAAATTATAGAGTTGCAGTAATTCATGTCTTCGAAGTGTTTGTTTAATGCAATGACAATGTCAACAGAACCCATAATGTAAAAGATGAGATACCCAGAAAACTAAGAAGAAAGAAACAAATAAAAGACTGACAATATTCTGCTAGTTAACAATTAACATATATAAGATGGCAGATGAATATAATTGTTTCATTATAGTCAACGTGAAGTATTGCCATTAATGGATGATTACGTGTTTGGGGGGAAAAAAGTGAAAAAGCGTGAATCACTTTTCAATGCAAAACTATGAGGGACTATTCATAATTTCCCATAATGTCACAACTGTTACATGAAAAGGTCCTTTTACCAACAATGTACTTTTAAGATTAAAGCATCAACCAATTCAGAGACTGCCAAATGATTTACAACTCTGCTCTGCTGTTTTGCTTTTTCACTTTTACCCTTCTTTATTTCTGAGTGGAAGATGGCAACAAGATTTATTCTGTGTTGGAAGGCAGGATAACAGGGTCAAAAATCCTAACAGATGATTACTTGCTCCACGAAAAAATGGCAGCCCAGTCCTGGCATGCAAGTAGATTCTTTAGCCTTTTCCTTTCCAACCTCCGGAATGCATAGAAATCAGCTTGAAATTCTCATACTTCAACCAGCATGTTGGGTAAATGCTTTATTGTCAGCTATTATATTGACATGTAAGAATCAATACCATCTTCATTTTCAAGCTGAGTTTTCAAATTAAAACACACACACTGATAGCTATCATAAAGAATGTCTCATTTCCCATATTTTATAACAAAGTATGATACAATACCTGAACTTCTCCTATTCCTTCTACTAGTATTTTTCCCATTTCAAGAGAAACAAGCCGGCCAAGGTGATGAAGTTTGGTTCTCAGTGCATCTCCAATCTGCCTTACAATTTCACCTCTCTTTGGTGCTGGAATCTGAAACAAGATTAGACATCATATATAGTTATCCCATCAGGAACATCTAACAGCCAATCAGTGATGTGCAAACAAAGCTTTTAAGTCATGATGATTCGTTCTGTGAAATAATGAAATAAAACCTGCATCCATATCTTTGTGGCTTGGGCACATGCTTGCATGCCCTCCTCATAGTCTTTAACAGACGCTTCAACAACTTCAGCAATTGGCTAAACAAAGTAAAAATAAGTAAATTATGTATCAGGAAATCGAAACAAAATTAATTCAATCTTCAACAATCACTATGAAGCGTAAAAAGAATGCACACTCCAAGCTTACAACATTTTGTCTCAATCTTAAAAAGACTTCAAAACAAAGAGTATAAATGACATAAACACCTCGCAATAGAGAATTAAAGGCGGGCAACAAGATTCTGAAATCCAATTTTCTCAACAAAATATCTCCATAAATATCACCTCTATAAAGTAAGTTTCATCAGGCATAACTGATGAATTTTGACCCGTCTCATTCGAGAATAGACCAATTAAGATAAGTTTGAAGTAATGCATTGATACATTTATCCCAAAATTTTCTAACTCAAACAACTCCCACGTGCAGAATGATGCATGAATCATGATCAAAGCTATCACTAACATAAAATCTTACCCCAAACTTCAACAAATCCAACACTTCTTAAAAACATCAGGAAAATGAAAATGTAAGCTAAAAACAAACCTGATTATCAGCAGGATTCACAGAAGAAATCACTGGCCCAGTGCCCTGCCAAACGCCATTGACATAACAACCCAAATTCCGCGGCCCGAGCCCGATCTCCTTCAAGAACTCGTATTCCTTCTTCCCGAAACTCGTCACTGCAAATTCAGAAGACCCCACAAATTCAAATTAAAAAAATACCAATTTCAGACACCATCATCGAATTAATACAGCTGAAAAACGTCAGTTATGGGCATCCATGACGGCCAAAGTTGGCTGTACCATAGGCAGGAGAGGTAGTACTCAATTGAGACATTGTCTGAAAATGTGTGTTCGGATTGATGAAAACTTACAGTTGAATGGAACGGTACGGTATAAATGGTGACAACGACAGAAGAAGAAGAGACGTGCTAGCTGAGAATTCCGCGTGTGAGGGATTGAAATATATATTTACCAATTGAAATGTCCTTTTGCACAGAGCATATTGCAGTTTTAGGCCTCAAATAATGCTAATATACATGAAAGTTATTATCATTTTGGTCTTTATACTTTGCTCCTTACCAAATTTTAGCACAGATTTATAGCATCAGAAATATAAAATCTATTCCTCTTAAGAGTAGGATATTTGGTGTTTGCTTAACAAGCATGCTTCAAAGTTGAGTTGATATTTATGGGTGAAATTTATGTTATTTTTATATTTTAATTTTAGTTCCAAGCGAATATAATAATTCAAGTTGCAAATTAAATTTGGTTAAGTTGAACAAGTTCAAAAAATTAATAATTATAAATAAGTATATCGTAAAATTATTTTAATATTATGTGATATGATACTATCAAAGTCATTTTACTCACAATTAGTTATCCAACTTGTGATGGATTTCAACTAATTATGCCTCCTATGATGGTTTTCAATTAATCAATTAACCTAAAGTTTGGGGCAGCATAATAAGCCGATGTAAAATCTAAGATAGCGTAATAACTAATGTGAAGCATGTAGGTATCGCATAGTCCCAACCGAGATTTGAGAGGTAAGTTGATAGGTGGTTGAAGTAGTTATGCCTCCCCAACTTAATACAGGATATGGATAGGGCCACAACCCCTTTCATGACAGATTTACATGAATAAGTAGTTAAAAGTTCCTGAATGATAAGTAATTACTAAATTAACGGACTTAGATGTTCAAGATAGGACCAAAACCAACTTCAATATTTGAGGAATGATCCTTGTGTGCAACTACATCAATGTAAACTTCAAAAGAGATTGTTGATTTTCTAATAAAAACATCATTAAAAACTTACTATTTTTCCAACAATTTTAATGTTGTTTCCTAGTTTCTTGTTTATATTTTATTGGTGCCTAAATTAGATCTGCATCACTAGCTAAATTTTTAAAGGGCATTTGTGGAGTTCCTTCATCAAAATCAACATAATTTAAGGAAATAAATGACATCTAGAATTATAATTTTGCCTTAATTATATATAATCAAGTCCATTAAATCTAAACACATCAATTAACATCTAACAAGTGCGTAGTTGTTGAGATATTTCTTGAAGTTTTGAGTTTTGCTTTGGTTTTGAGAGGGAAATTTGAATGGCCTACAATCTAAGCCCAATTCAAAACTATTTTCTCTACATTAAAAATATATTGATGTATATAACACAAAGTTGATTAAGTTTAGCTTCAAAAAAATGAGTAGCAAAATTTAATACTAAAATATTGTTATTCTCAATAAAAAATTCTTGGCATTTGAATGTGAAAGTACAATTAGCGTTCAAGGGAGATTTAGAGAAGAGGAGATATCCGAACTACCAAGAATATAAAGTATTTGGAAAAATATTATAAAATATCTGAAAGTTTATAAAATATTATAAAGTGTTTATAAAACATCTCAAAAGTTATTTTAAAAAAAAGTAAGGACTTTCTAATCTTTTTTTTTTTTTATAGAATTTTAACAAAATATTTTAATTGTTATTATATTGATTACAAAATTGTGATTATCTAAGATCTTATAAAAATTAAAATCTTATTTTTTTAAAAAATTCTAATAATTTATTTTAAAATAAAAATAAATATCTTATAAGTTTTAAAATAATTTACGAAATATATTAAAATACGTAAGAACTTTTAATAAATTTAGTCAAATACTGTTTGATTAATGAAATAATCTAATGTCACATTTTCATTTTAAACATGAATATAAATTTTGAGACCTCAACTTTGATCACTTTATGATAGGGCAAGTTACCTTTATATCTTATATTTTAATTTAATAGTTAATGGATTTAAATTGACAATAAAAACCAATTAAGGGTCAAAACTAAAATTTGAGATATTTTTAGAGTTGAGCATAGTCCAAGGGGCAAAATGTAATTTACTTAAAAATAGAGTACCAATAATTGAAATCATCCGTTCTTAATCCGACAATTGAAAATCAGGTGTTTTCCGAGAGAAGCTTCTCGGAAAGAAAACAATTCGACTTTTACACGCAAATTTCAATCCTTGCTCATATAACTTTTCATTGTTCCCTCCTTTTGATGCCATTCGTGAACCCTAATTTTTAATTCTTCTACCCATACACCGTCCAATACAACTTCGAAATTTGCAGGTTAGTTCAATGATAGATTTTCTTTTTCCATTTTTCTGAAATGGGTTCTATTAGCTGCTCATGAATTGAACCCCTAGAATTATTTTTTTTTATTTTTTCCAACTTTGTAAAACCCATTTATGCGAATTTTTTAGCTATATATATGGAATTTTAGGTGTGATTTAAGGAGGGAATGAGGCAATTAAATTTATTTTCCGGTGGAAGAAGTCCTGGCATTCGAGGGACTTTTAATGGGTTATGTGCCCTTGTTTTGATTGTCTTGTTTTACAATCATGGGGATTCTGTGATGTATCCAATGTTAGGGCAATCGTCCTCCGTATCAATCCCTAAATTCAGCTCAAGAGGGGGATTTTCTGTCGTTCGGAGGGAAATGGTTGAATTAAGCGTAAATGGGTCTGAATCTAATCATGTGGATATCAAGGATCCTAAACTTTGTTCAGGGTTGCCTGATCACAAAGGGTACAATAGTAGTTGCCAGTTCTTGAAAGCATACCCGCAGTGCAAATCTGGCGGGTTTTTAGATTATCTGAAGTTCTACTATTGTGATTGCAATGGGAGTGCTTGGACGTTTTTGGTGTTGGGTATTTGGCTTGCTGCATTGTTCTATCTTTTGGGCAATACTGCGGCTGATTATTTCTGTTGTTCTTTGGAGAAGCTTTCGAGTCTGTTGAAGCTCTCTCCCACTGTTGCTGGCGTCACTCTGCTTCCCCTTGGAAATGGTGCTCCTGATGTGTTCGCTAGTATTGCGGCTTTTGTAGGGACTGGAGCTGGGGAGGTGGGACTTAATAGTGTGCTGGGAGGAGCAGTGTTTGTTACTTGCATTGTTGTTGGGGCTGTTTCCCTTTGTGTAGCTGATCAGGATGTTCGGATTGACAAGAAGTGCTTTATAAGGGATATTGCATTTTTTATTGTTGCTCTTGTGGCCCTTTTACTGATCTTGTTTGTTGGTAAAGTGAGCATTGGGGCCACTATTGCTTTTGTCTCGATCTATATAGTGTATGCCTTTGCTGTTGCTGCTAATGAGATATTGAGGGAACAAGCGCAGAGGCTGAAATTGGATGTGGTTACCCCTTTGCTTCCAGTCAGAGGAAGTGTGTTTTCTCAGGGAAGTCTAGAGGAAGAATCCATGTTTACCTCATTGCTTGAACTTGAAACTGAGAGTGATGGTGCTCATTCTCATTCGTCCTTGCCACAGTGGATGTGGGCATCTAATGTGGCGATATATTCTAACCAAGTGTTAAAGATCCCGGATGGTGACAAGAATTTGTGGGGATGGACTGATGAAGACACAGGAACAGAACAACCATCAATCTCGTGTTCGAAGTTATGTGCCCTTCTGGAGTTGCCTCTGACAGTTCCACGGCGACTCACAATTCCCTTAGTGGAGGAGGAAAACTGGTCGAAAGTATATGCTGTAGGCTGTGCTTTGTTTGCACCAATTCTTCTTGCATGCCTATGGAGCACACAAGACAATGTGAGTTCTCAAAGTAGAATAATTGCATATGTTGTGGGTGTTTCAATTGGTTGTCTGCTTGGTGTTTTTGCATATAAGCACACAAGGTCGGAACATCCACCTAAAAAATTGTTACTCCCATGGGTTTTAGGAGGGTTTTTGATGAGTATTATTTGGTTTTACATGATAGCAAATGAGCTGGTTGCTCTGCTCGTTGGACTAGGTATGATTCTGGGTATCAATCCTTCCATCCTTGGGTTAACAGTATTGGCTTGGGGCAACTCAATGGGTGATTTGGTTTCAAATGTTGCATTGGCTATGAATGGTGAGGATGGCGTGCAGATTGCTATGTCTGGATGCTATGCTGGTCCCATGTTCAATACGCTTATTGGATTGGGCATCTCGATGCTGCTGGGAGCCTGGTCAGAGAAACCTGGTTTATTTGTGGTACCACAAGACACAAGCTTGTATTACACTTTAGGATTTCTCTTATCAGGACTTATTTGGGCACTTGTCACCTTACCCCGAAATGACATGCGTCCTAGCAAGATGCTTGGAGCAGGTCTTATCACAATATATTTGATATTTCTCTCTTTTAGAGTGGGATCTGCTATGGGTCTTGTTTCATTGGCTGGGCTTAAATGATGTCATTTACACTAGATAGAAAGTAATTATGGGGATTTCTTGATCCAGTGGAAGTCATGAGGGCCAAATTGTGCATGCACGATCAAAGAGATAGATTTATTGTGAATGGTATATATCAGCTTGCATTAGTCTCAATCTCATTTGACATTTGTTCATGTCATGTAAATGCGACAACTTATAAAGCGGGAGTTTCGCCTGGTTAACTCGACGACTCTTTCATTTGAACTAGTTTACTCAGAGTTTGCTTGTATTATCAATGATTACTTGGGTTTGACACAGGTATAGTTATTTTGTGCTTCCACGATCTTGAGCACTGTGATTGAGATTAATGTGACGACAAGTGAATTGGACCTTCTAATACCAATTTTCTCATCTTTCCCCATTTACAACCTGAGTCCAACTCTGCCACAGCCACATTTGATATCATAGGATTATGTTTGAAATTGTCACTTGCACGAATTTCTCGTATGACCATGTGTTGTGCTTGATTATGTGTTGCTTTTCCTATTCTAGTTGACCATTTTAACTATTTTGGACTGCTGCAAATTCTTGTCTTCATATGCTGACAAACGTAGAAATCCTTCCTCCCACAACATTGATGGAGAGAATTCCACTGCAAGTTTTAAGATGACGTCGTCTTCTCGTCAAGTTTGCTCGTTATTTTGTTGATCAAGTGGTGCACATTGATAAGATGCATGTGACTTCTATTGACTCTGCTAGAGGTTTTAACATTGCCAACCTTATACAGCCATTCGTGGGTGATCATGATCTTTTCCCTGTTCTATTTTACTCCTAAACACAATCTCATATTGTTTCTCTTTTTCTAAGAAAGCCCCTCTCTTTCTTTGAAGGTTGCTAGTTGTCTTCCTGAAATGACAAGAAAATTACTTGTTGATCATGTCGAGATTCTGGATGAGTTGTGGTTACTGTAGCTGATAACTACCCCCCACCAAAGAATATCTTTTTGTTTGTTAAGATATTACTCAATCCCATGCTAGACAAAAACACACGTAACATGTGGAGATGCCTTAGTATACTGTATTTTGGTTCTATTTCAATCAGAGTCATTTCTGGGCAAACCAAAGAAATCTAGTTCTGCTTCTATGCTGTTCCCTTTTTTACCCAGATGGGTTTTCACTCAATATCTTTGGCGATAAGGTGGGGCATTTTAATCCTCTAATTGGATTGGTGTGTGTCTTCCAGATGTGCTGCCCCTTAACGTTTTCTGTGATGAGGTGGTCCTCGTGTAGATAGTACTAGAGATGCAAATGAATTAAGTTAACTTGCGAGTTGCAATGAGTTGTAAATTAGCTCGAAAAGTGTTCGAGCTAGAACAAAGTTTGCATAGGTTTTGAATTGAGTTTGAACTAAATAATTCTTGTTCATAAATTCACGAGCGTATATAAATTCTTATAAAATAATCTAACTTTTTGAGTCTAAATTTGAGCCTATATCTTGATGACGAGTTCAAGCCTAATGAATTGAATCAAGTTGAGGCGAACCCAAACAAGGTCTCGAGTCAAACTTAAACCTCAATCTCCTCGTCTTGTTGAATTCGAACTTGAGCCTCAAGAAATTGTCAAAACTCGATTCAACTTCTTTGCATTCCTAGTAGATGCTATTTTAATGAATGAAATTTACTTCTCAATCCCAAAAAAACCCGAAAAGATGGAGTATTTTATTACTCTATCTCAGTACATATTTGATCTTCTGTTCTATTATGTTTATGTATGTCTGCGTTAAATACACTAAATATTTTTTTATAAAAATAATTATTTGTGAATCAAGCATTTATAGATACATAGATACATACATACATACATACATAAATAGACATTGGAACTGGAGATAATTATTTATTGAAGTAGAGGATTCAGACCGAAATTGGAGTTAGTATATGGACCTATTCAACTATTCTTGAAGTTTGTTTTACTTCGTAATTTCTTTGGTTTCTTTTATAATAATTAACTATCAATGGATAACTACTCTTATTTTATAATGTGAAGTGTCCTAAAGCACAACTCGCTCCAGACCTTATGGATTCACGCAATAATTGACACTATCAATGGATTCCCGCAATAATTGATAGGGTTTATATTTATAAATTACTTATGTACTCATATTTATAAATTATTTATTATTTTATACTTAAATTTAATTTATGAATTTAAAAATTATTTATACTAAAATTAAATTTATTAATGATAAACTTTTTATCTATAAAAATTATAACTATGTTAATGAACACTAACAACTAAATAATTTTCTTCATTAAAAATTAAACCAAATTAATAAAGTCATTTTATTGGGATAGCATTTAAAAAAAAAAATAGAATAGCAATAGTAACAATTGAACATTTTTCATTAATAAAACTAATAGTGGAATAAATATTTTTTATAAAAACAGTTAATAAAAATAATTTTGCTAATGAATAAACTTTGTTTATAAAATTTTTATTAATGAATGAAAAATTGAAAATAAAGATTAACTAATTTAAATTTAATAATTGTATTAAAGTAATTATATATTTTTTTTATTTTTTGATATCGTATACCAAATAATATTTTTAATATATATTGAGAAAATTAGTATATATATTAAAAACATAAATTCAATATACTAGACCCAATGAATCTTGGATTAGATAGGGTAGGCTAACGTTAAGGTCTCATTCTTTTGGATATTTTAAGATATGATAGAATATAAGATATTTTTGTTTAAATATTTTAGAATATGGTATGGATAGAGTGATACCCTATCAATTTATAGGCCGAACACTATGGATAGAGAAGGCCCTTAATAAATTCAATTTGAGAGTGCATATAGGAGAAAATTGAAAATGAATGAGAAAGAAGACAAAATGCAACCTAGAATATGGCTGTTTTTCCGTCTAGGTTCTTTGAAAACATATGCATTTATATATATTTATGAACATACTATTGGACTAGAGTACTATTGTGCAGTCAAATATTAATTGAAGAGTAAATCACTTTTGTTTTCGAAGTTCCTTTCCATTTTCTGTTGAAAATGAATATAGAAATGTGTCGATTTTTTCTCTATTTTTACAGATATTTTTATTCTCAAAATATTCTTTCAGATAAAGTTTTACACTATCTCTATTTTCACTTTTTATTACTTTTTATTTTCTGTTACTCATATTTACATGACTTCTAATACAAAACACTATTTTTTTTCAAATACAACTCATTTTCAACTCTATATAATTATTTTATTTAATCAAAATATCTAAACAATATTTTATTTTAAATAATACTTTTATAACTAACTTTTCACTATTCTTTTTCACCCTAAAATGAAAACAATTTCAGAAAAATGAAAAAAAAAGAAAATACGATAGTGCAAACGCTAAAGCATAAATCTATATAATTTGAAGCATGAAAAAAATAATTTCTTTAATAATTCCTTATTGGTCCAAACATAGAGGCCATGGTGAGAGTATTTTCCGACTTAAAAGAAAAAATAATTATCAAAATAAAAATAAAAATAAAAATCTTCTTTTTGTTACAAATCAATACTACCAAAAAATTACACTAAAGGCGATAGAATTGAGCTCGTACCCAATAATTTTGAAGTTGAAATCAGGTGCATGCACTAATTAACTATATATCCATAAAATTGAAATAAAATGGTAAAATGTAAATAAATTGGGAAAGTGGCATGATTCACGAGTTACCCACCAACTACCTCCTTACCCACAATCCTCATCTACCCCCCACACCTCCCCCTCCCCCTACCCCACCGCCTCCCACGTTTAGCATCTGCAATTTTCGTACATATATATTATAAACCTATAATCCTAATGTACATATTATTAAGCAAGTGGTCCTACCGGGCCTGCATGGGAGCTAAAACAACTTCAATTGTATCAATTCTAATATATATTATAAATTTATAATCCTAATTGATGCTGCAAAGAGCTTGATGGTCCGGAAGTC
>JACGDI010005178.1:738460-796211 GCA_014898725.1 Jacaranda copaia
TAATAAAAATATGAAGCAAATAAGAATTACAGAGGACCCATTATTATACCCATCTTTATTTTACATAGTTTCAAATTCTGCTTAACTACCCTGATTTTGTCTAAGTTGACATCAAAATGCAAAAATGTAGATTGAGATTTCCTTTTTCTTGGATTCAGATTCAATGTACTGATTATGCATGTGACTGTCCAGCATATACAAAGATTGGAGCAATCTTAATTTAACTTTCTGGCAAGATCTGATCTATAGCCGGCCTGTTATACTGCTAATTTTCAATTCCAATATGTATTTCTTTAAATCTAGCCAGCCTGTTGTCGTGTTGTACTAATTTTTCCAATTGCAAGTTGTCTATTAATATGTATTTCTTGAAATCTAGTCAGCCAGCGCACCTCTTACATACTAAATTTTTTGCTTGCAAGTTGTCTAGTACATATATAATTCTTTAAATCCAAGCAACATCATCATGTTTACCTAACCGTCGAATTATAATTCATATATCGATTAGACATTGTTTCAGCACACAGAATATCACTCTCAGCCCGCGGCTTTGGTGGGAAGCCTTCTAAAACAAATAGTTAAATTATTGTAATTGATCTTTATAAAAAGCCCTCAGATATCATCGTTGCCTTATCATTTTCAGTGCCTGCACTATTTTCATATATATCACAGAGAACGAGATCCATGGCGGGTTACGCGGCTTTAGTTTCTCTTATGCATATTATTGAGCAGATTCAGCATCATCCTCGTCCCCTGATTTCTCTTGACAAAACTCAGGCTGAATCTCTCATTGAAAATGTTGCTTTCTTGCAAGCTTTTCTTGAAGGTTATTCCCATGTTGACAACGATGAAGCAAATGGCCTGCAGAGTCGCATTGCAGAGGCAGCTCATGCGGCTGAAGACATAATTGAATCCCATGTAGTGGATCAAATTCTTGATCAATCCACCAGTACTACTCATGGGGAAGAGGCGATCAGTTCGACTGACTTGTATCAAGGTCTGCAGAAAGTGATAGAAGACATGGATTTTATCAAGAAGGAGGTGAAGGAGATTCAAGAGAAGATGGGAATCCAAGATCAGCTGCACAGAAATTCAACTCATGTAGCTGATTCGTTAAGATCTCCTTCCACGAGGCAGAACACCATGGTTGGATTTGATGATGTTTTAATTCAACTCATGGATAAGCTGACTGGACAACAAGCTAATCGCCAAATCATCCCGATTGTTGGCATGGGCGGCATTGGTAAGTCAACACTTGCTAGAAATGTTTATGAAAATTCACTTATTGTGAAATATTTTGATGTTCGTGCTTGGGTTACAATATCTCAAGAATATAGTGTGCAAGAAATTCTTTTAGAACTTCTTTGTCACATCAATAGAGAAAAGAGGGAAACATTGAGCAAAAAGAGTGAAAAAGATTTAGGCTTACAGTTACACCAAACTTTATGGGGTAGAAGGTATTTAATTATAATGGATGACATATGGAATAATGAGGCATGGGACGGGGTAAAATTCTTCTTTCCAGATAACAACAATAGAAGTAGAATATTGATAACCACTAGGCTATCAAACGTGGCTTTGCATATAAGTGGCACTAGTGGTCTTGAGATGAGTTTTCTAGATGAGGATAAAAGTTGGAATTTATTTTGCAAAAATACATTTGGAGAAGAAGGTTGTCCTCTTGAACTGGAGGAAATTGGGAGGAAGATTGCTAAAAAGTGCAAAGGACTTCCTCTATCAATTGTTGTGATCGGAAGACTTCTAGCAAAGTCTGAATGGACAAAAGAATATTGGAAGCATGTTGTAGAAAATTTAAATTCAATTACGAATTTAGAGGATAATGAACATTGCTTAAAAATATTACACATGAGTTATAGCCAATTACCAGTTCATTTAAAGCCATGTTTTCTCTATATGGGAGCTTTTCCTGAAGACACTGTGATTTATTCCTCTCAGCTCATCAAGCTATGGGTTGCTGAAGGATTTCTAAAACCCATTAATGGCAAAAGCTTGGAAGAAATTGCAGAAGAGTGTTTAAAAGATCTTCTTGATAGAAATCTCATTTTAGTTGATGAATGGGGGATTAGTGGAAAAATAAAATCTTGCAAGATCCATGATCTATTGAGAGACCTATGCTTAAGAGAGGCAGAGAAAGAGAAATTTCTTTATGTGAGAAAGGTGCATAGTCTTAACATTCCACAAGGTAGCATAAAAACCCAACGTCGTATTGCTCTTCATCAAAACACAAAATTAGACAAGGAACATCTTATTCTAGTCTCTGATGTTGTGCAATCTGCATCAGTTGCTCGCTCTTTGATATGTGACTCTTGGCGTGTTTCACCATCATTGAATTCTAGATTGTTGAGGATATTAAGAGTAGTTGATAAAAAGTTAATGCATGCTACAAGAAAATATCCTCTGGAAGTTATTTTTCAACTAGTTAACTCACGACACCTTGAGATCAATGTTTTTGGTTATGGAAATTTCACATTCCCTTCTTCAGTCTGCCTACTTTGGAATCTACATACGTTAATTGTCAAGGATATATGGAAAAGTGTTATTGCACCAGTTGAAATTTGGAAAATGCCTCAACTTAGGCATGTGGAGTTTGGTGACCTCTGTCTCCCAGATCCACCGAGTGGAGAAGATGACTGTGTTCTTGAGAAGCTACAGACGCTCAGAAAAATAAATGATTTCAAGTGTAGTGAAGCGGTAGTTAAAAAAATCCCTAATATCAAGATATTGGGAATATCTTATGATTGGGAATTTAAGGAAGTATCAGGCTTACACTATTATTTCAACAATCTTGATCGTCTACATAAATTGGAATCCCTTGATTGCACCTTTTATATGGAAAAGGAAACACGCCAGAGAAACGATTTGCGACACAATCTCAGCTTCCCGCATTCTCTCAAGGAGTTGACTTTATATGGCAGCTACCTTCAATGGGAAGATATGGTGACAAAGATAAGTTCATTACCCCTTCTTGAAGTGCTCAAACTGGGAGGCTGTTCATTCATAGGATCCAAGTGGGAAACAGTTGAAGACCAATTTCCCACCCTAAAATTCCTGCTAATTGAATTTTGCGATGATCTGGAAGATTGGATCACAGACAGCACCCATTTTCCACGCCTTGAGCAACTTGCTCTTTGTTCCTTAGAAAGCTTGAAGGAGATCCCTTGGGGTATTGGGGAAATACCAACACTACAATCAATTGAGTTGAAAGATTGTAGTGATTCTCTGGTGATTTCTGTCAAGGAATTACAAGAGGAACTTGGCGATGTAGACTGGAAAGTCCGAGTTCAAACAAGCTCCAGTCAGGAAAAGGAAATAGTGACCTTACGCTCAAGCCAGGAAGAGGAAATGGGGAGCATGGCAAGTGATAATTCTCTAGTTGAATATTGGTTGGATTAACTGAATTTGTAGTGGCTCATTCATACTTTCAGGCAATGTTTGGTTATGTTTTCTCAAAATGTTTTTCAACTCCAGCAAACAATAACAAACAATATTACATTCCCCAATTTTAACTTTCAAAATATACTTTTTTATACCCAAAATACCTCTTAAAAGTAAAAAAAGCACCCTCCCCATCTCTATTCTATCAATCATTACAAATATAAACATATAAATACATCACTCATCCATATATATAATTAATTTAAAAATACATTTTCACTCTACAAACCCGATAAAAAGTTAACTGATTTGACATTTACAGTAAAATTTATCTCATATAAAACACTTCCAAACAAACAGTTCATTCTCCTAAAAGATAACCAAACAGTTGGATCATTCTCCAATTTTAACTCTCAAAGTGCCTTTACCCAAAATATTTTTTAAAAAACATCCAAAATATAGCCAAACATTGTCTCAAAGTTATACTCATGAACCTCTATACAGAGGTTCGTTCAAGTTTGGTTGATTGTTTTGTTTAGCAATGAATTGATTTTTTTTTCCTTTTCTTTTTGTTCCTTTTTTCCTTTCTTATTTTAATTTGAATTCAAGCTTATAGCATGTTGTGCAGTAAAGCTTCCTTTTCTTTCTCCTCTTAAGTCACACTTATGATGTCCGATTTTCAGGTTTTTGCTGCCATCGATTACATTTAGATTGTTGATTCAATAATTAAATCTATATAAATTGATGGAGATTAAATGATCCAAATATATTTATTCCATATGTATAAGTACTTATTTTTCAACTACCTAGTTAATTAATTTCATGAGCTAGATAATTGTGCGTGTATAAGTTTGATGTCCTTTATTCTACATTTGGTATATATTTATAAAGGGGAATAAAATATAAAATTAGAAGAAAGAATCTAAAATGATTTTTATTGTAGTTTGGCGATCACATTAGCAAAACAATAGTTGGTTTATTCTTCAATTATTGCCAACAAATGGAAAAGTTTGTCACTTGAGTTTGATGTAACAACTATGGAGTTTCTTCAATTGTGCAAACTTTTGTTAAATACTCAGCTATGCAAATCAAGTACGTCAAACAAAGTTTGGTTAATACAGTCTACACTACAAGAAATTTAGTTTTTAGTGGCATTGACTCAGTAACACTTTATAAAGTAATGCCACATAAAAGAAATGTGGTGACAATTATAAAATATGTCACTGTAACATGATATTTAGTGACATTTGATTAATGAATGACGAATAAGATGGTGATATTTGATTGAAAATGCTACTATAAATATATTTTAATGGCACTTAATTAGTATCACTAATTCTTTTTCTTAAAATGTCACTTATAGTTAGTTCTAATATCATTTGAACAAAATATCATAAACTATCTAGTGACATTCACTTGGTGACATTTTATATCACAATGACACGCAATACTATTCTAGTGATGTTTGTTAAAAAAATGACACTGAAGGTAGTATTTTGTGGTGTTTAACTAATAAATGTCAAATAAAATAGTGGCATTGGATTGAACATGTCACCATAAATGGATTTTGAAGGCATTTAACTAAGTGTCATCAATTGTTATTAAAAATAGCACTTATGTCAAGTTATATTGTCATTTTGTTGAAGATGCCACAATATATTTAATTATACCAACTTAATGACATTTTACAATGTAGTCACGTAATAAAATAATATGGTGATAGTTATAAAAAAATGTTACTATGATATTATATATAGTGGGATTTGTTATGACAACATAATTACATTTCAATAGGCACTTAGTTAATGTCAATAATATTTTATTGTAAATGCTACTCATATTTAGTTATGGTATTATTTAAAAATTAACACGTACAGATAAAACACAAGTATAATTAATAACTATAAAATATATAAACTTATATATGGTGTGATTAATGTATTGATTAAATTAACAATTTAATATAATTTTTAATGTTTAACTAAGTTAATCATATTTTAATTCGGTAAACTAAATTGATTATATTTTAATTTATCATTGACTAAATTAAACTAACAAACCACCTAATATTAGCCAGTTAGCATCATATCACTTGTGCATCATCTGTAATATCTTTTATGAGAACCTTTGACCATTTGTAAGAAAATGAATTGAAAGCTATTGAAGACTGCTCCTATATTTTAATCGTTGGAAAATCTTGAAAAGCTATTGGACATGTCTTTTAAACATGGAAAATGAATTGAAAGCTATATTGTTCACATGGGAATCGTAGGTACATACCTTTAAATTCCATATTTTTAATTAATAATTTATTAAATTTTCTTCCATATTTAACAATTTAATCATTAAGGTAGTAAAATTATCATTGGTAACATTCCATTTATTCTTTTTCTAATGTGTAAGTGTATAACAATTAACAAAATTTTGATTTATATTTCCCTAACCTCAATCATCAATTACGGTAATATGATAAGTCCTCTCAAAATAAAAAATATATATATTGAAAAAAGATTATGCAACTTATTAGAGGGATGACTAAAATAAAATTTGACGAAAAGCACAGCTTTGTATCCAGAATTTTTGCAATTTTCACCAAATTCAATTTTGAAGACCTCAATTGTTTCTTGAAGGTTTTGGGTCTTCTCATTTGGTAGTTATTTTTATTTTTATTTTTTTGTAATATTATGTGCCCCGGGATTTGATGTTAATAGTATAGATTACTAATATATATATATACACACACACACAATATTGCAAAATTTGTAAATATGTTTGATATAATGATAGGAATATGTAGAACATAGTTTTTATTCCGGATATACAATTGTGATACAAATCTATTGTTATTGTATTTCAATTTCTCAGATTTTTACATCTTTTCACTTTTAATATTAGTGTTTCTTACAACCAATATTGATGAAATATTACATGTAAATAATAATCCATTTCCCATCAGTTGTTAGAAGAGAGTGGACTGAAGCCAAATCAAAAACATTGAAAAGGAAACCCGGGAATGGCCAGTATATAACTGATTATTTACAGAGGAATTGCAGCAGAGAGTGATCGATTGATTAGATTGATCATGAACCTTACATTTAAAAATACATGGAAAAAATTGAAAGAAAAACTGAAAGTAAGTTATTCAACTCATGATAAACTGCATGTCATAAATTTACTACTTCCCAAAGATTAGGACAACACATTTTAATAACTGAAACAATAAAGACAAATAGACACACTGCAGTCCTGAAGCAAATATTTAGCACTCTTTCTTGCTTTAGGGACTGCCAATTTTCTTGCGTAGAAGCTCAAACTTGCTGACTGGAAGTGGTTTTGTAAACAAATCTGCCAATTGGTCTTCAGATTTGCAATAAACTAAAGTTACATCTCCATTTTTCTGTACTTCCCTCAAGAAGAAAAGCTTAATGTTGAAATGCTTAGTCTTCCCGTGGAACACCGGATTGTGGGAGATTGAAAGTGTTGCCTGATTGTCCACAAAAATCTCTGTATTATTTTGTTGCTCCATGAGTATATCACAGAGAATTTTCTTCAACCACAAAGTTTGATTTACTGCTGCATTTGCTGCAATAGATTCTGCCTCAGCAGTAGATTGTGCCACAATCTCTTGCTTCTTGGAGAAACATGAGAAAATCCCTGAACCTAGACTGAAACAGTATCCTGAGGTCCGTTTCATGTCATCAATGGATCCAGCCAAATCACTATCTGAGAACCCAAGCAACTTGAAGTTTTGACACTTCTGAAACTTACACCATAATCAATAGTACCTTTGATATATCTTACTATTCTTTTTGCTACTTTTAAATTCATTTCACTAGCACAATACATAAATCGAGACAAAAGACTTACAACAAATAGAATATCAAGCCTTGTTGCAGTAGGATACATTAGGCACCTAATCAGACTTTTGAAATATCCTTCATCAACTTTATCAGCACCATCATCCTTACTAAGTTTCTCCTTTTGATTCATGGTGTGCTTGTTGCTTTGCACTCCTCCATGTGAAATTTCTTTAGTATTTCCTTTGCATTCTTCTTTTGACAAATAAACACCTCATTTTGGCTTTGTTTGATTTCCATCCCAAGAAAAAAGGTCATAAGACCAAGATCTGTTATTTCAAAAACCTTCATCAATTCTTCTTTAAACATTGTTTACAAAACCACTTGCAGTTAGCAAGTTCGAGCTTCTATGCAAGAAAATTGGAATTCGTAGTCCGTAAAGCAAGGAGAAGTGTTAAATATTTGCTTCAGGAATGCAGTGTATCTATTTGTCTTTATTGTTTCAGTTATTAAAATGTGTTGTCCTAATCTTTAGGAAGTAGTGAATTTATGACATGCAGTTTATCATGAGTTGAATAACTTTCAATTTTTCTTTTTTTTTGTTCTTTCCACCATCTTGGCGCTTGGTTGGCAAGGCTCCTTCGACAACTCCTTCTTGTCTCATGAGCCTTCTTTGCTCTTGAGCCTGTAAGGCATTTAACAACTCTGCAAAGGTAATCTTGGACAGATCCTTCGTGTTCTCTTAAGTGGTTATTGATGCATCATATCTTTCAAGTGTAGTTACAAGAATTTTTTCAACAATTCTAGAATCATAAAATTCAGTGCCGAGTAACTGTACCTTTTTGCCTATATTCAGCAATTTGTTTGAATACTCCTTGATTGTCTCTGATTCATCTTTTGCAACTCAAATTCCCTGACTAAATTTGGCACTTGCATGCCTTTTATCCTTTCATCTCCGGCATACACTTCCTTCGAGTAATCCCAAATGGCTTTTGCTATTTTGAGTGACATAACTCTTGTAAAAATGGTTGTTGAAACCATAGCAAATAGACATGCTTTTGGCCCTTGATTTTCTAGTTTTTCTTTCCTTGTGATTTTTAATCTGTGCTATGTTGGGATTGCCTGGCAGTGGAGGGGCCTCATAATCCTCTTCTATGGCTTCCCAAAGATCCAAGGCCTCCAAGCAAGTCTCCATTTTTACTGCCCAAAGTTGGTAGTTTTCTCCATCAAAGACAGGAGGAGCTATTGGTGTGAAACTAGTCTTTGCATCCATTTCTTGGTTCCACTCACATATCCCTTAAGAAAAGGGCTCTAATGCCAAATGTTAGTTTTAAAGGTGAAAAACTGAGAATCAAAGGTTGCTTGTATGTGAAAGAGGAAAGATATTTGAACTTGAAGTAAAGAAAGTTAAAACACAGCAACAAAAATTTCTACATTCATCAGGTTGATCATGAACCTTACATTTAAAAATAGATGGAAAAAATTGAAAGTAAATTATTCAACTCATGATAAATTGCATATCATAAATTTACTACTTCCTAAAGATTAGGACAACACATTTTAATAACTGAAACAATAAAGACAAATAGACACATTACAGTCCTGAAGCAAATATTTAACAGATTTTATATTTATTTATTTTATCTTATATTTCTTTAACTAAGAATTATAAATAAATAATCACTAATTTGTTTAAATAATTTCTCCTTTGCTTGATTTTAATTGTTTTGACCTAACAAATTAACTACATATTTCATTATAATTTCATTTACTTTTCATTTTATTTTATTTTATATAGATTTAAATGGATCTTTAGATGCAATTTTGTCTGAATGAGACTATATCGGTTGAATAAAAAATGAACATAGATATTGAGCAACATGTTATGACACGGGTGCAAGTATTTAATTTTTCAAATAGTTTTTTTTTTTTTTTGAATATTTTCATTTAGGAGCAATAGATATTTGTTCAAAAGAATTGACAATTTCTTGTTGTTTTCAATGAAATATTGTATTGCTTAATACTTGTTCAATGATTTTTTTTTTAATAATAACATGATGTTTATTAGATGCAAGAGTTGTTAGAAACAAGTCTAGAGGCCTTACTCAATTACGTGGTTTTTGGGGTAGATGTGAAGGTGAAGAACATTTAAAAGTTAGTTCCAATGAATTTGGGCAATCTCTTAAAGTTTGTTAAATATTAATCTTATTGCTTTACATAATTATAACTTTTATATGATAACAATAATTTATTTATATTATTGTCCTACCTGTGCAGATTTCGAAGGATATCGATTCTTGCCATTATGGATGATTCAAATAGTTTTCGAAGATATATCATTTCAAGTTTTGAATCCTCACTTTTACAATCAACTTTGATGAGCTCCGAACATTCAGTGGATTTAAAGTAAATTTGGATTCTAGTTTTCTAATAGAGCTATTTATTTTTGTTAGATTTAGTAAAACATAATCATTGGATATCTTGTTGATAAGTGATGTTTCTAAGAACTTTTTAATGATTTCAGTTAATTTGAAATGTCTCCCTTGCTCCGTTTCTATTTGGGTTAATAAAATAATTATTATCATTTATAAGAATTAAGATCATTATGTTATTTGTTATTAAAAGAATTTAATTTTGGCTATTAAATAAATAGATACTATTAGTGCTTGAAATAAGATTATAGGTTTATAGTGGCACTATAAAATGTCCATTTATTGGGTTTCTTTGATGCATTGAAATATCACAAAATAAGTCTTTACAGACACTACTAAGGTAACTAAATGTAAATATTTCAAAAAGTAAAAGTGTCAAAAAAAAAAAAATTGTGGCATTTTTAAATGTAACAATTTATAAGTATTGTGTCATTTTAATGTGTCAACTAGATACTTCTTTTGTAACATTTTAACATGCCACTAATATACAATTTTCTACGTATCCTTTAAAATATCTTTTGTGCCATTTTAGCATATCACTTATTGCTTTTTTTATGGCTTGTTACTATGTCATTTAATGAATTTTTTGTGGTATTTTAACATATCATCTATAATATTTTCCATGATATTTTAGCTTGTCATTAAAAGAAATTTTTTGTGGCATTTTAATATGTTACTACATCTATCTTTTGTGGCATATTACCATGTCACTTTAACAGAAAATGTGACATTTAGATATGTCATTCAATGCACTTTTTTGTGATATTTTAAAATGTTATTAAATGTATTTCTTGTTGCATTTTATCAATGCCACAATATGATTAAAATAATAACATTTACACCTTTAGCTGTACCGCTATAAATTACATTTTAAAAAAATACCATTAAATATAGAATTGTCACTATAATATTATTTCTTGCCATAAAGGAAATTGGTTCAAATTCCTTTGTGAGACTATATTTATACTTTGCATTTTCACTTGCTTGCTTTTGTCTTACAAATTTTATTACATTTAATTTATTGAACCTATGAGTTCGCTTTCTCATTTCTTTTGAAATATTAATAATAATACATTGTGTTTGAGTGAGTTCCACTTAGATATGTAAATTAGTCAAACTTGATGAAAATTATAATTTTAATCTCGAACTCAACTTGATCAGTGAATCATTCGAGTAACTGTATCATTGAATAAATGTTAAATCTTAGCAAGCCATAATTTTTTAGTTGAAGTTCGAAGGTCGTGACTCGTGAGATCAATTGAATCTACCGTGACCGTTGATTGCTATCCTATTTTTTCTCTTGTACCTACAGAGAATGTCTATATTATGTCCAAGTTACTATTATATCCTTTATACTTTTTAATAAGTTTTTCATAATTTCTTCATTCTTCCTCATTCTTAGGAACAATGTTTAATTGAAAATAAGATTAAAAAAAAAGGCTCTATTTGATCTTTATAATTCTAATCACACAAAATCAAGCATTCCCCTCGTGATCCATTTTTCAAAAGAAATAATAAATAATGTTGAGTTTAAGGTTTATCAAACGATTCTATCAATTGAATCAAACATTAAAGGAGGTTTGATTAGATATGTAGCACACCTAATCAAACTCAATTGAATCAAACATTAAAAGAAGCTTGATTAGATATGTATCACGCCTAAGCAAACCAAACAAACAAGCCCTTGGCATATATATATCACATTGAAGTAGGAAATAAAACACAAAATGGTATAGAGAATCCAAAGTGGTATCCGAATGCATCAAAGTGAATCTGGTAAACTACCCTGATTTTGTCTAAGTTAACATCAAAATGCAAAAATGTAGATTGAGATTTCCTTTTTCCTGGATTCAGATTCAATGTACTGAGTATGCATGTGACAGTCCAGCATACATAAAGATTGGAGCAGTCTTAAGTTGACTTTCTGGTAAGATCTGATCTATAGCCAGCCTGTTATGCTAATTTTTCAATCCCAAGACGTTGTCTAGGAATATATATTTCTGCAGATCCAACCACTAACATGTTTGACAACCAGGTCAAATGGTTTAGCCATTAGACGTTGTCTGATTCCATATAATCTCACTCTTGGCAGCGACTTTTGTGGGAAGTCTTCCTAAACAAATAGTTAAATCTTCAAAGTCTTCTTGGGAAGTCTCCATGTATTGTTCTGTTTGGTTTCATTTCCACAACCATTTCCACATTTTCTATTATTCCAAAAATAAAAATAATTACTTTTTACATATTTTCACCCAACATTACTTTCTTTTTTATTTTCAAAACACATTTCTTCAATAACCTATATATTTTCTCTCTCTCTCTATTCCATTATTTCTATCATAATTTATTAAAACCAACATAATCATTATATTTCCAAACATTTTATTCAAACACATTTTCATTTTCACATCACATTATATAACTAATTTTCACTAAAATGGAAATGCTGAAAATTGAAAATGAAACCAAACACTTAAGGGGCTGTTTGATTTTATTTTCATTTCCAACTTTCATTTCCATTACTTCTAAAATGGTGGGAATTAGTTATGTGATGTGATGTAGAAATGAAAATGTATTTGGATGAAATATTTAAAAATATAATGATTATATAGGTTTTAATAGGTTGTAGGTAGACAGAGATAGAAATAATGGAATAAAGAAAAGATATATGGTTATTGAAGAATATGTTATGAAAATAAACATTGAAATTGTATTAGGTAAAAAATTTTAAAAAAATGATGATTTTCATTTCTGAAATAATCGAAAATGAAAAAAGTGAGTTTGGGAATAAAACCAAACACCCCCTTCAGTGTTAATTTCTGCACTTTTCTGAAACTTAAGAGGCTCATTTGCCAGCCTGTTATACTACTATTTTCAACTCCAATATGTATTTCTTTAAATCTAGCCAGCCTGTTGTCATGTGGTATTAATTTTTCCAATTGCAACTTGTCTAGTAATATGTATTTATTGAAATCTAGCTGCCCAGTGCGTCTGTTACATACATCATAAATTTTTTACTAGCGGGTTGTCTAGTAAATAAGTATTTCTTTAAATCCAAGCAACATCATCATGTTTACATAACCATTAGACATTGTGTCAGCCCATAGAATATCACTCTCAGCCGGCGGTTTTGGTGGGAAGCCTTCTAAAACAAATAGTTAAATCATTGTAATTGATCTTTATAAAAGCCTCGTTAGCAAGTCTCCATGCATAGGCATCCAGTCCCTCGGATATCATCGTTGCCTTATCATTAATCTTCGGTACCTGCACTATTTTCACATATATATCATAGAGAAAGAGATCTATGGCGGCTTATGCAGCTCTAGTTTCTCTTATGCATACCATAGAGCAGATCCAGAATCATCCTCGCCCTCCCATTTCTCTTGACAAAAAGCAGGTTGAATCTCTCGGGGAAAGGATTACTCTCTTGCAAAATTTTCTTGAAGGTTATAATTTCCATGGCGGCAACGAGGAAGCAGATGGCTTGCAGAGTCGCATTGCAGATGCAGCTTATGCGGCAGAAGACATAATTGACACCCATGTCGTGGATCAAATTCTTGCTCAATCCACAAGTACTGCTCATGGGGAAAAGAAGATCAGTTCCATTGACTTGTATCAAGGTCTGGCAAAAGTGATAGAAGACATGGATTTTGTCAAGAAGGAGGTGATGGAGATTCAAGAGAAGACGGGAATCCAAGATCAGCTGCACAGAAATTCAATGCCTGATGTTTCACTAAGATCTTCTTCCGTGGGGCAGAACACCATGGTTGGGTTTGATGATGCTTTAACCCAAATAATGGATAAGCTGACCGCACGACAAGTTAATTGCCAGATCATTCCAATTGTTGGCATGGGCGGTATTGGTAAGACTACGCTTGCTAGAAATGTTTATGAAAATTTACTTATTGTGCAACATTTTGATCGTCGTGCTTGGGTTACTATATCTCAAGAATACAGTGTGCGAGAAATTCTTTTAGAACTTCTTTGTCAGATAAGCCAAGAAAAGAGGGAAACATTGAGTGAAAAGAGTGAAAAAGATTTAGGCTTACAGTTATACCAAACTTTATCTGGTAGAAGGTATTTAATTATAATGGATGACATATGGAGTGTTGGGGCATGGAATGGAGTGAAATTCTTCTTTATAGATGACAATAATGGTAGTAGAATAATGATTACCACTAGGCTATCAAATGTGGCTTTGCATATATGTGGCACTAGTGGTCTTCAGATGAGTTTTCTAGATGAGGATAAAAGTTGGAATCTATTTTGCAAAAATATATTTGGAGAAGAAAGTTGCCCTCTTGAACTAGAGGAAATTGGGAAAGAGATTGTTAAAAATTGCAAAGGACTTCCTCTGTCAATTGTCGTGATCGGAGGACTTCTAGCAAAGTCCAAGCGAACACGAGAACATTGGATGTATATTTTAGAAAATTTAAATTCAATTGTGAATTTGGAGGATAATGAACGTTGTTTAAAAATATTGCACTTAAGTTATAACCAATTACCAATTTATTTAAAGCCCTGTTTTCTTTATATGGTGGTTTTTCCTGAAGACACTGTGATTTATTCCTCTAAGCTCATCAAACTATGGGTTGCTGAAGGATTTTTAAAACCTGTTAATGGGAAAATCTTGGAAGAGATTGCAGAAGAGTGCTTAAAAGATCTTATTGATAGAAATCTCATTTTAGTTTATAATCGGGGTATTAGTGGTAAAATAAAATCCTGCAAGATCCATGATCTCTTGAGGGACCTATGCTTAAGAGAGGCTGAGAAAGAGAATTTTTTTTGTGTGAGAAAGGAGCATAGTCTTAACATTCCACAAGGTAGCATGAATACCCCTCGCCGCATTGCTATTCATCAAAGCTCAAGACTGGATGAGGAAAATCTAGTCTTTGATGCCGTGCAATCTGCATCGCTTGCTCGTTCTTTGGTATGTGATTTTTGGAGAGTCTTACCATCACTCAAATCTGGATTGTTGAAGATATTAAGAGTAGTTGACAAAGTGTCTGCAGACTATTTTCCGAAAGCAATTTTTCAGCTAGTTAACTCACGACACCTTGAGATCGTCTGTGATCTAAATTTCACATTTCCTTCTTCAGCTTGCCTCATTTGGAATCTACATACATTAATTCTTAAGGGTTCTGAGCAAACTATTATTGCACCAGTTGAAATTTGGAAAATGTCTCAACTTAGGCATGTGGAGTTCGATGAACTCTATCTCCCAGATCCTCCGAGGGGGGGAGATGACTGTGTTCTTGAGAACCTACAGACACTCTTGGATATAGTAAATTTCAAATGTAGTGAAGATGTAGTTAAGAAAATTCCCAATATCAAGAAATTGGGAATATCTTACTTGGAATATGAGGGATTGTTAAGCTCAGACTATTATCTCAACAATCTTGGCCGTCTACATAAATTGGAATCCCTTTCTTGCTTCTTTTGTGTGCAAGATGATTTGCTGCAGAACCTCATCCTCCCGCGTTCTCTCAAGAAGTTGACTTTAGTTGACAGCTACCTCCAATGGGAAGACATGACCACAAAGATAGGTTCCTTACCCCTTCTTCAAGTACTCAGGGTATGTAGAGCCTTCAGCGGATCCGAGTGGGAAACAGTTGAAGGGCAATTCCCCAACCTAAAATTCCTGCTAATTGAATCTTGTGTAGATCTGGAAGACTGGATCACAGACAGCGCCCACTTTCCATGCCTTGAGTGCCTTGTTCTTTCAGAATTAGACAAGCTGAAGGAGATCCCTTGGGGTATTGGAGAAATACCAACTTTGCACTCAATTGAGTTGCACGAGTGTTGCTCTTCTTTGGTGACTTCTGCCAAGGAATTGCAAGAGGAACTTGGCGATGTGGACTGGAAAGTCCGAGTTCGAACAAGCTCAATTGATCAGAAGAAGTTAGTGCAGAGCTTGGCAAGTGATAGTTTTCTAGTTAATTGAAGTTTGAATGTTGTCAAATTAATTGAATTTGTGGTGACTCATTCATACTTTTGTTGTTTTTCTCGTGAACCTACAGAGGATGTTTCAAGTTTGGTTGATTGTTTTGTTTAGTAATGAATTGATTTTTTTTTTTTCTTTTCTTGTTGTTCCTTTTTTCCTTTCTTATTTTAATTTGAGTTCAAGCTTATGGCATGTTATGTGGTAAAGCTTCATTTTCTTTCTCCTCTGAAGTCGCCCTTATCATGATGTACAATTTTCATGGGGTTTTGCTGCCATCAATTGCATTTAGATTGTTGATCAGGGTATTGAATATCGTTGTTCAACAATTAATTCTATATGTGATTGATGTAGAATTAAATGATCCAAGTATATTTATTCCATATAGGTAAGTACTTATTTTTCAACTACCTAGTTAATTAATTTCATGAGTTAGATAATTGTAAATGTATTTGTTTGATGTCCTTTATTCTACATTTGGTATATATTTATAAAGAGAAAGAAAACATAAAATTGGAAGAAAGAATCTAAAATGATCTTTATTGTAGTTCAGCGATCATATTAGCAAAACAATAGTTGGTTTATTTTTCAATTATTGCCAACAAATGAAAAAACTTGTCTCTAGAGTTTGATGGAACAACTATGGACTTTCTCCAAATGTGCAAACTTTTGCCAAATACTCAGCTAAGCAAATCAAGTACGTCGAACAAAATTTGGTTAATACAATTTGGTTCAAATTTCTTTATGAGATTGTAATTATATTTTGTATTTTCACTTGCTTGCCATTTTCTTATAGATTTTATTGCGTTTTATTGAGCTTATGAGTTCACTTTCGCATTTCTTTTGAAACAAAGAAAATAATACAACACTATATTTGAGTGAGTTCCACTTAAATGTGTAAATTAGTCGAGCTTGATAAAAATTGCAAGTTTAATCTCAAGCTCAGCTTGATCAGTGAATCATTCGAATAACTTTATCATTGAATAAATGTTAAATCTTGGCAAGCCATAATTTTTTAGTTGAAGTTCGAAGGTCATGACTCGTGAGATCGATCAATTGAGTCTGCCGTGACTGTTGATTGCTATCCTATTTTTTTCTCCTGTACCTACAGATATTTATTTCTGGGCGTGCGCGGGGTGTGTTAGTATCCCACATCAATGAACTAAATAAATAGTGGTCTCTATATATGATTTTGGACAATCATTACTTCTTGAACTAGCTTTTAGAGTTAAAGCATTAGACCCAACATTGGAGAACAAAAAATCGATTTCTTCAAATTACAAATTGATTCAGTCCATATATATACCATATATCATCCAGAAAAGGAGGGGAAGAATCTATAACATTTTTAGCATTATATTAGAACTAACGGGTGGATTTTTGGCTAATATATCTACTAGCTACTATGTTACTTTTTCACTTTTTTGTATCCAAAAATAGGATGTGCATATATACTGAGAATTAGTCAATATCATTCAACAATCTTGTTATGGAAATTGTGCTTCAATTCATTAGGTTTCGTCGAGACCTTGTCGTTGTTGAACATGTCTTGAAAGACCAGTAAATTGAATAGATTCAAATTTCATATGTTAAAACCGCAGTTTAAAAAATCGAACCAGATTGAGCGGTCGAACCAGTTGAACCGTCGATTGCCCCATTAATCAGTTCGATTTTAAGTAAAAATCGACAAACCAAAAAGAAAAAAAACCTTGTCGTATTACATATGTGAAAACCGTCTAAATCGGTAGTCAAATCATTTAAACCATTGAACCATTCACGATTTATTAAAATTGGACCGATTTATTTATTTTCTTATTTTTTCTTTAATTTTTGGCATAATTAACACTTTTTTTAAAAAAAATTTTTTTGATCTAATGTGAACCTCCAAATATCTTAAAAGGGTAAAAACCTAAAACATTCAAATAACTTTACAAAATAAAAGCCCCAAATCAAATCAACATTCTAATTTTTAAATCCGACTAGAAGGTAGAAATCTTTAATCTCTTACCCAATCTATGTGCTCTTTGCTATCTCTTTCAGGAAATTTTAACTTATGAAGTTGAACAATATAATTTAGATTTTTTATATTTTATACTTGGTATTTTATTAACTTTTAAATAAGATATAAAATATACAATATATATAACATAATTATGACATCACGGTTTAATTACATTCTGATCAACAGTTGAACCAGTGAACTATGAACCGATAAATTTTCTAAATTAGTGAAGGTCCAATTTTTCAAACATTGTTTTAAACCATAGTTATTGCTTCTATTAGTGCCGCTAAAATATTAGCTTGGTTATAAATCCCAAGGAATGGGTAACATCCGCCGCCCCCCCTAAGTAATTGGATAAGCAAAACTATTAAATGAAACAACCATAAACAACCCATGCAATTGACCTTTATTTATTTATACAAATGAAAAATTAAGCAGACAATAATATATGAAATTGACTAAGTAAAATATTAAACCATTTTTAAGATGATATACGTTGAGATTTGTTGGAACAACTACGCCATAATTATTATCTAATTGCATACTTAGTCATAGGTTGAATATTGATTATCATATTCGTTGACAAATGGGAAATTAATTCTCAATTTATTTAGTTAACGCGTCAAAATTTGACAATTTTAGTCTTTTTTTTATAGAGAAGCAATTTTATTTTATTTATTTAAAATCGACTCAAAATATTATCCGCTATTAATTGCTCCTCTTGATTTTCTATTTATTCCAACAAATTTGTTTCAATAGACTAACATTCTTGTTGTGAGAAGGATTAAAAAATAAATCATTTTTTTTAAATTAAGCTTCTTGCATACGTTTAATAATAAAAAGAGCCCATTTTGTGTTAAGTATTTGGCTGAAAACTACTGAAGCATTGTCAGGTAGTCTATGGCCTGTGGCCCAACGACATAAGTTTTTCACATTATATACAAAGTCAGGAGTTCAAGCTTTAATGAACTCCTGTAGTCTATGGCCTGTGGCCCAACGACATAAGTTTTTCACATTATATACAAAGTTAGGAGTTTAAGCTTTAACGAACTCCTAATGTACGTGTGTATAAATAAAAAAAAAAAAATAGTTTGTGGTTCAGTTGCATTAATATCTCATTTTATGTGGGAGGTCATGAGTTTAAATCCGAATGGGCTTTTTGTCTATAAAAATACATAGTTTATACTCAGTAACTTGTACCCTAAGTGGGAGGTTATGTATTCGACTCATAATGGGTGCGTTATGCACTTTATGTGCTTTGTATATAGTTTATACTTTGATAATTTGATTTGCGAATAATGATTTATTTGATTTGAGAATAGGAAATTGCTTTGTTGAAAAGATAATATTTCATCATTTGTAATGCTCTCTCAAAAAAATGTATAGTTTGTTTTTTAATTTAATTGATTTTATTTTAATCATAAGATAATATTGTCTTATTGAAAAAATAAATTCATCATTGCAAGTTTTTTTTTAAAAAAAAATTTGAAACATTTGGAATTTATTTCAAAATAAAATAGCTTTTTTATTTTAGCAACGAAAATTTGTACTTGAAGCCCACTCTATTTGTGGGCATTATAGAAAACAGAGTATATAACCCTAATTTTTTTTCCTGAAGTTATTTCAATACTATTGGAAAAAAATCCATGAGCTCCTTTTTTTTAAAAAAAACCTCGAATCTACAACCATTTTTATTATTATTGTACATTTATTATTACATTATTGATTTATTTATCTTTTTATTCTTTTCATAAATGTTTTGATGAATATGAAATAACTATTTGTTTTCGAAAACTCAAATAACTTGCGGCCATGGCGCCAATAACATTGTTTTCAATTTTTCAACATACTTGTTGGGTTGTAGAAAGAATTCTTCATATTCTATTCCCAATTATAAAAAAAAATATTATATTTCTATTTATCTTTCTTTTCATTAAAAGATATTTTAATCCTTTTAAAATTTATTTCAATATTATCATCAATCTAAGTAAATAGTTAAAAAGATTATCCACTTTCATCATTCATATTATCCTACAAAGTAAATATAATTTAAAAAGTACAAAATTATCCTAATCCTACTCTCTATCCATGATTTCACAAAGTAAATGGGTCCTTAATGTGTGTATCTAAATAAAAAAAAGAAAATTAAAATTTCAAGATCTTGCCATCTAAAATATTTTTCTAATCAAACATGTTAAAATAAATATGTGTGGGTTAATATATTAATATCAAAATAACCCAAAAGTTATATCTTGATTTTTGGATTAATAGTAAGTTTTAATAACTTATATAATCCTAATATAAGAAATAACTTATTATAAAAAATATACATATATATACGATGTTTTATTGTACAATTTCCTTTTTTTAAAAAAAAAAAGAAAAACAATTACATATAATGATCCAAGAGCCCAAGTTGCCAATAAAATATGAAATCAAGGCCCATTGGAAAAAGCAAAAGTATTAAATGAAACTACCAAGAACGACCCATGCAATTGGCCTTACGTAAATGAAAAATTAAATAGATAATAATATTTGAAATTGACTAAGTAACATACTAAACCATTTTTAAAATAATCTCCTTTGAGATTAGTTGGAACAACCGCGCCAAAATTATTATCTAATTGGGTACTTAGTCATAGGATGAATATCGATTATCATATTTACCGACAAACGAAAATTAATTCTCAATTTATTTAGTTAACGAATCAAAATTTGGCGACTTAAGTCTATAATTTCTTTTTTGATTGATAAGTAATTTTATCTTATTTATCTAAAATCGACTCGAAATACTATCCACTATTAATTGCTCCTCTTGATTTTCTATTTATTCCAATAAATTTGTTTCAATAGACTAACATTCTTGTTGTGAGAAGGTTTAAAAAAATAAATATTTTTTTTTAAAATTAAGCTTCTTACATATGACTAACTATGTTTACATGCTTTTGTTTGTTGTCATTTTTTAATTGATTTTATGTGGATTAACTTTTGGAAATTTTCATGGATGGAAGTTTGTTATTTGTCCACCCATACAAATTGCATGGCTCCTTTTGTGTAAAGCATTTGGCTGAAATTATTGAGGCATTGTTAAGTGGCTTGTGGCCTATTGCTTTAATTTTTTTATTTTTTTTTATGTGGGAGGTCAGAAGTTTGAATTTAAATGAACTTTTTATGTATATAAAAATATGTAGTTATACTTCAATTTAATTAATTCGATTTCAATCATAGAATAATATTATTTTATTGAAATGATGAATTCGTCAAAAAAAAATTAAAAAAATTGAAGCATTTGAAATTTATTTTTTTTTAAAAAAAAAGAGCTTTTCTTATTGATATTAGGGAAATATCCATATTTTCTTGAGATTTAAAATTTTAGCGATGAAAATTTAAACTTCAAGCCCACTTTATTTATGGGCATTATAGGAAAACAATGTATAACCTTATTTTTTTCCCTCGAGTTATTTCAATGCGATTGGGAAAAAAATCCATGAGCTCCTCTTTAAAAAAAATAAAAACCTCGAATTTATCATATTTTTTATTTTTATTTTACATTTATTATTATATCATTAATTTATCTATCTTTTTACTCTCTTAATGAATTTTTTGATGAAGATGAAATAAATAGGAAACTCAAACAAAAATCCCTTTACTTGTTAAAAAATATGTCTTATCAATTTAGTCGATTTTTTTTTTATTTTCCTTCATTAAATTCTAAACAAAAGTTAAGGTTAAGCTAACATCAACATGTGAATGCCTTTGCTTTTTAGATAAGATCAAAGGAACCTTTTCAACCTAGTCCCTAATCCCTATGTATGCTCAAATTTCCAACCCTTGTTAAATTCACACCTAGCCCTGTCTCATTTATAATTATTACAATAAAAATAACTAAAATTGCACTCCCAAAAATGCAATAATTACTTTAACAATAATAATAATAATAAAAATAATAAATAAATAAAAGCCATTATCAACATTTGCCCCACTTTTTGTACACTTTTATGACCAATGTAGTGCCACTTTATTCAATTAAATGACAACTGATGTGTTTTTGGCTGAACATGAAAGTCCAAACATAACGCACTAAAAGGAAACAAGATCGCTATATTTTATCAAAAAAAATTAAATAACACCAATTTATTACAAAGCAAAATATAAAATCTAACATATTGAATGGCCAATTAATACAATAATTTAATATTATATACAAATTTATAAAATTAAAAATTCAAATATAATAAATTTCTAACATACGTAGATATAAATAAAAAACAAAGACCCAACGGCAGTGTCATAATGCCCATATAGTCAACTTTCCTCATTTCCATCCCCTCAAAAAAATGTCTTCAGAAACTGTTCCTTTGAGCAACAAAAAACCCACCCACCGCTACCACCACTCCACCACCTCGTTCGGGTGGTCGCTCCGCCGGGGACGGCAGCGGCTCCCCACCGCCCGCCTTGGTGGGAAGAAGCCCCGCCGTGGGTTCTTTCTGTTCAGGCTGTGCAGAAGGGCGAAGCTGAAGTGTCTGAGGCTAAAGTATCTGTCGATGCTGAAAAGGCTGAAGAAATACTATGCATCATTCATGAAGGATGTGATTGAAGGGAGCAGAACATTCGATTCGTATCAACAGAGGATGCTTCTAGAAACTTCTTTCGCCATTCCTGTTATGGGCCTTTCCTTCAACACTTATCCCTCCAGTTATGCTCTTGAGAGGCCAATGTTCTAGCCAGCCACCTTTAATTAATTTTCTTCAGCTTTAATTTCTTTTTCTTTTTCTTTTTTTTTCGTTTTTGAGAATTTGTAATAATATATATGTCTCTTTGTGTAAAACAAAAATGCATGAATAATTTCTATTTTCATCACTTTTTGGGGGTAATAATTCTATTCAATATACATACATATATATTTTTCCTTTATATTAATTTATCCTCGATATGATAAAATTAAATATGTTATTTCATTAAATCATCATCTATTCATTTTCGTCGATATGATGAAATAATAATTATCATGTAATTAGATTATTTACTTACAAATATATATAATTTTGACATTTTTTAAATGCTTTTAATTAAATCACCATATATTTATTTATGCTTAGCATTGCATTAATTAGATTACATGTTTACATACATAAATTTTTGAATTCTTATCTTGTTTTAGGCGTTTTATTGAATATTAAATACTCATTTATTGTTGATACAGTAAAATTATACTTATTATGTGATTCAATTATTTATTGAAAAAAGTATATGAGATTTAAATTTTCATAAGTATTTTAGACTTTTTCTGCGTTTCACACAAAATAAAAAATATTACAATCCAAGAAGTGATCAACGATAATTTAATTATCAATATTATTTACTTTATAATTATTATTAGATATAAACATATTTAATAAAGAAGGAATATTGAAGAATGCATGCATCTCAATTAAAAAAAAAAAAAAAAAAAGAACAATTAGTATTGGCAGAGCTTAGTTGTGTCCACATCGAAGCTCTTTGGGATGCAGAAATCTAGGGGTCAAAGTGTGAATTGCAAGTTACAAGAAAAAATTTTGATTTTTGAGCTTAAAATTAAAATATATATTATTTAAAAAAAAAAAAAAAGGGAAAGGGCTAGCAGCTATTATGCACAAGGATGTGACAAATTAAAATTAATTCCATCATACACTATTGATTACATTTAAACTTTATTGTAAATGGTCATTAGGTTAATTAAATAATTTAATTACTTATGTGCCTTCACAATAAATTTAGGGTTATATATTCTTAATAGGTTATTAGGCAATTTCAATTCTTTTATGCAGAGTTTTAACTAAGCAAATTATTATTATTATTATTATCTGGATCTGGAAATCTCGAGATCTCCTAAAAATTATACAAATTTTGGGCCAGGATTTGTAGTTTTGTCTTTTCCAATAATGCATGGTGTCACCGTTTGTATTTTTAAATAGTTTTTTAGCTATATGACAAAAATAGTAATATATAAATTATCATAGTTTATCGTCAAATTTGAAATTTTTCATGAGGTATTATTTAACTAATATATATATTGGGATTGAGTGTCTTTTGACCTAATGATATAAATCTCACATACAAATTGTAAAGTCGGGTTATTGGATTGAATCCATCGACGTAAATCTCACACATATAATGCTTTGAACTTGTCAGACCTTTTGACGTGCATATGTATAAATTTTAAAAAAATGTATTTGAACCCTAACGAACTCATAATGTATATACATATAAATAAAAAAGATGCATATAATGGAGAGTATTTTTAGTATATAAAAAGGACATTTTAAGTGGTGAGAAATAATAAGTATTTTATAAATTAACTCAAAATTTTTAATTCTTTCAATAGGGCAAAATGTAATATTATTAGAAACATTATTTGAAATTAATATTTCAAATCAAAATATTAATTTTATTAATTAGATTCATATAAGCATGAGAGGCTCCAAGATTTGTTTATTAATTTTTTTTAACAAAATTCTAGAGAATACATATAATATATAGAAGCAATACTTATACATATTTTTAAGAAACAAAGTATTATAAATGACAAATTTTTATCTTTTCAATAAATTAATATTTATTTATTATCAAATTCAACAAATCAATATTTACAGAATGCTCGTAAAGTGTACAACACGCATATTTCGAGTCGAAAATAAGACATCTTACATAATAAAAAAGATAGATGTCACTTAAACTACAAGTCATGTAATTAATTTTATATATATATAGACAAACTATAATAGAAACAATTTATGCACAATAAACAAACAATAGTATATATAGAAACAATAATTATATATATGTACAAACTATAATTACACACACACACACACATATATATATATATATATTAAAAACAAATTATGCACAATAAACAAACAATAATGCAAACAAATTATGAATGTGCTATCATCACTGCTTTCGTCACTTTCATATGCTCCCATAGATTCCCATTTTGATTTATTTGAAGTTGTCGTGTCATTGACGTTGATTTCTCACTTTAACTCAGGAGAAAATAAATTAATAATCATTATGTCGTGTTAATGCTCTACAATAATGATTCTATATATAAACATAAACTTTTCTTGTTGCAGTAATAATCATTTCTATACAATTTTTATTCATATATAAATTTTTAGAATTATTCATTTTGATAAAAATAAAGATTCTTATTATTTGATACATATGATTATATAATTACTATTATATTATCACTTCAGTTGATCACAAACATTTTTTTTAGTGGCGATTAATCCGATAATGTCAAATTTATATTTTATTGATTGTTATATTACTTTTCGAATGGTCAATTAACTTAATGACATTATCTATATAGATAAAGGCCACGTCTGATACAATAGATTATGGTAATTAGTTACCCTAAGTTTTGCTAATAACTAGTTTGATATAGGAGATTATAGTGACGTAACGAATTGAGATTGGCTCTAAGCCCGTAACAAGCCCCCATATCTTCAAACTTTGGCAATTGGCATCAGTATATGAAGTTCTCATCAAAAAACGAAAGAGATTCCACCTCCAAACCATCCACTGTCCGAGCCTCATATTGTTCATACTATTAACGCCAATTGTCATTGTACATTTGGACCAGATATTGAAATTGCACTAAATCAATTAAAATATAAGTAGGCGGAATCGTCAATATACACCAAATTACTGCCTTACCCCTCATTTTCAAGGTAATAACGAAACTTATCAAAATAATCTTTCACAATCTGCCAAATCAAATAAGAATGTACGATTATGATTTTTATAATTTAAATCATAATCTCTTATTCAAGCAGATACATTAATCCATTCAAATTGTCCATAACATCAGCAAACCAAAATTAGGTCAAATTATTAATCTCATGTATCAAATGCGATCATAAAAAATTTGCTAAAAAGGCCAATTGAGTTGTAAGAAATAGAGGATCTACAATTTCTAGCCCAATTGTACTATTACAATTTGTATTAGAGAAAGCCCATATTTTATGTGGATATCTCTGAACCCATTATTAAAATGAAATGGGCCAAGTCCAAATCTTAGGAGACAGAGTACAAAGGCTTTTGATCCATGAATCTCAAAATTTAATGGACAATGGTAATTAGATTTTGTAATTTATTTCCTAAGTATAATGCACGATCTACATTTTCAATTTGGTAACACTTTTAATGGAAATTTGAATTTTGTGAACAAAAGTCTAAAAGATTTTTCACTCTTTTTTTTTTCCAATCACATTTTTGTGAATATGATTGTAATCGCTTGTAAAAATCTCAATCACAATTTTATATAAATAAACTATCAAATGATAAGTATGACTTATCATTTTGACTATACTTATCACTAGCACAAAATTAAATAATAGAGGCAAATAAATAGACGTACATATTAAAATAATCACTCGTGATAATTTAAATATGTAATTTAATATTAACTGTCCTTATAAAACATCGTCATATTTTTCAAGGTCTATGTATTGAAGCGTATATTAGAACAATCTATAAATGATGATAAAAGTATCCCCTAAAAAAAAATAATTTTGCTATTGCTCTATAGGAAAGCAATACTTAAAATAACATTTGTATATTTTGCGACTGCAACTATAAAGATTTCTTATTCATATGCCTCTATATATTTTGGAGGCAATTTTCTAACTTTTAGCAGTAAAGTATTACCTCAAAAGTCTTTTATTATAGTATTTTTAGATGTCTAATCAAAATCTTAAATTTTAATATTAGTTACTAATATTCAATTGCAAATTTTAGTTAATATTATAGGAAAAAATATAATGTTGTTTTGAGACAAAAAAAAAAATACTATTAAATATTAGTAGAATTTCACTAGATATTCAACATTTTGTTGAAAAAGAAAGATTGACAATTGAAAATTTTTGGTCATTGTTTGGTTAATGGGAACATGGAAGCGAAGCAATACTGTTCACAATTGCTAATTTAACTGTTAATATTTCGACTTTCCTTTTGGCCTTCTTTGCTGATTCATTGGACGGTGTACGCTTACAACCTTAGAATTATGGTTGCGCCCGTTTGGCCAGAGACTCAAGCTTTGTTTGGTTGTAAATAGGCCATTCTCTTAAAATATATTGGGAGAGTGGATTTTGGGTAGTGGGGTTGGAGAATCTGATGATTGTTTGTTTGTATTTTGGGAGAATTAATTGAGAAAAAAATAGTTTATTTATATTTTGAGGGGATAAGACGTGACACCAATGACTTTTTTTTGAGTTTGAGGGGTGAAATCAATATTTTAAAATTATTTATATGTGTATAGAATATATGAGTGGTAATATGTATATGTATATATATATATATATATTTGTAATGATGAAAGAATATGTTTAACCTTTGGAATGGTGTGGAATTGGGAATAGTAGAAATTTTTTGGGAATAAATTGTGTATTTTGGAGAATAAATTGGGGAATATGATTGTTTGTTTATTTATAAATTGAGAGTTGGAAAACAAATTCGGAGAATGTAGCCAAACAAAGCCTCGATATTTTAATATTTTTTAGGAAAATGAAATAACTATACTATTATATTTCTCTTGGTGGAACTATATTATTCACAAACCATATATTGTCCTTGAAAAGTTATTAGGAAACTTCTAGAATAATTATGGTTATAAGTTTGTACATGTTTGCATTTGACCACAAATGGAGACTAGAACATAAGATTATCATTTTTATTGTAAGAATTTTGGTCGAATTAATTTCGACTTTTGTCAAATTTAATTTATTGACCGGTGATGTTCAAATTTGTAGTTGGATGTGGAAGATTTGGGTTTTGTGAGATATTATTTTATCAATATTTGTGATATAATATTTAAACAGTATAAGAAATAAGGACTAATTTATAACTCAATTTAGTACATGCATTTTTTTAATATAGGATAATATTTGACATCGTCAAAATGCCCCAATTGAGGACGTTACGAAGAGCCACGGAATCATCATTTCCCACATTTATTGGCATTTGATGAAACTAAATTCATCACCAAATATGAAAAATTCAATTTTATAATGTATTATCTCGCCGACACGTATGTAGAAGATTTTATTCTAATAAAAAAGAGGTTTAATGGATGAAAGAAGGAAAATGCTTACAAGTTTACTCAAATTCTTTATTGTTTCAATACGAGATAAAATTTAACATCAACAATAATATTTATATATTTATATAGTTAAGTGGCCTATAGCCCAACTACACAAGTCTCTCACATAATATGGGAAATTAGGAATTCGAACTCTAACGGACTCCTGATATGCGTATATATAAATAACAAAATTCAATAATATTTATATAATTGTTTTAAATTCATTGTACCCTTGTGATATGTAAGGGGAAAGTAACTCCGTTTATGTAAAAGAAATATAAATCAAACCTACCTCTTGTATTTCTATAATGAAGCCAGCATATAATTTTGTTATACAAGAATATCAGCTTAGATTCGTCTAGATCAAATTAGAGAAAGACGATTTCAATCCAATCTAATTGTAAAAAGACGTAAATCATTTTCATTAAAGATACTTTTGACATTTTTGAAGCTGCCCGATCAATATTATTTTTCAAAATTAAAGCAAATAGGTCGCCGACATTTCAAGATAAACAGGAGTGCATCCATACTTCCTTTGACAAGTGTTGGTAGTCTATAGCATGAAATTGGGTCATAAGTTGAAGTTTCCTTTTTGTTGAGGCCTTAAAAAATTTCAATAGGGATTTTCATTATTGTTTTTTGAGTTGACAAATTAGGTAGCATAAGTCATAGTTTCTTATTCATTTTTCTTGTTCTAACATTCTTTTATTTAGTGTATAGAAAGTAAGACCGGCGATGTCCGCCGGGGCTACTTTTATACGTGGAAAGAATGGAAGAGAAAAGGAATTCTTGATTTTTCTAAACTCAATATCAACTTGCTAAATAAAAGTTGTTAACAATTAAGCCGCTAAGTATGAACGGATATTGTTTTTTGCGACTCTCATTGAAGGGACAACCAAGGAATAAAGAGGTCAAACTTCAAATTTCAAAAACAAAGGTTTGAGTTTGACAAAAATTTCATGGTTTGAACAAGCCATGTTCTATGTTCTCCATAAAACCACCACCCCACTAATCTTATTAATTTATTTTAATGAGAAAAAAAAGTTGAAAAATATTAAATATATAATATTTTCTAAGTCGGAATTATGTGAATAGATGAGATTATTCAAAATATATTTCGATTTTATCATAATGGGGTTTACCAATTGCTTTAATTTTTTAACCGAATAGGGCTGGTAAATTTAAATTGGGATAGAAAGATGAGCAACAAAACTAACCAATATATATAGAGAGAGAGAGAGAGAGAAAGAGAGGCGGATAATGTTATTATCAAGGTCTTCATTCTCATATGAAGACAAGCGTTACATGAAATGATATAATTTTTACAAGTGTGGAAGAGATAACAAAAAAATTATACAAAAACAATTATTGTCTTTGAAAGTCTCTACAAAAAGACCCATTATTACAATAATTATAAGTACTCAAGAGCATACAAATGAAATAAACGACATATTCAATTTACAAAGCTAAAGATCATAGTTTTGGATCGAGGAATTAAAATGATTTTGATACTTTCTTGTAATTAGGTATTATTTATCTAATGAACATACTTATTAATTAAAATTGGAGAATCTAAGTAAAAAGAAAAAAAGAAAAGAAAAAAAAAGTTATTCATAACTTTTCATTCTTTCTACAGTTAAATCTCATATCACTGACATTATAATAATGTATAATTGACGATTAATATATGTATATATATAATCATTCTTTATATATGAATTAATCAAACTATTGTGAAAAGTAAAACTAATGACCATGGACTAGGTACTAAGATTAACTTAAACTACGAAAATTAAGGAAAAGAAAACCTGTAATTTGTTTTATTCAAATATTTCAGAAAATTTAGATTGACCAAAATTAGGTAATGCATGCAAACCCCCACGCAATCCCAGTTGGGAGGATTAGTGACTGGATTGATCCAAAGGGGTGACACAGACATTTTAAGCTGCCAAACTGCCGGCAATGGTCAAAGCTGCAGCCCAATTTATTCAAAGGAATTCCCAGCACGCCTTTTCTATTCTTTTTCTTTTTCTTTTTCTTTTTTTGTTTTTCTTTTTTCAATCTTTTTTGTTATGTAAGTGAAATTCTTTCTATGCCCTTATCTTTTCTTGGATTGATAACTGCATCCTTTCCCCTTCTATTTTCGACAACATGAGCAGTTTTGAGAAGTACTATAAAATTATTCTCTCTAAAATTGTTTGTCCCTATTTTTATTTTTTATTTTAAATTATTGAATATATGTCAAATGTATCTGATTTCAAATTAATTATTTTTATAAAAGAATGTTTAATGCAATTGACATGTATTTATAAAATGAAATAAGAGATGAAACATAAAATAGAATAGAAGATCCAAATTGTCCAGATCCCAAATCATTTAGGATTTTGAATTGAATTATATATTCCATTGTTTAAGTAAATAAATACATAAAAAAAATTAAGCACTTTTTTAAAAGAATATCTTATACACTTACCATTTATCTATAAAAAAATATAAAATATTAAATATCAATTGAAATATCAGATTCTAATGGTCGTAATTAAGAATATATAGCAAAAAGGACTGTACTTAAATAGATTAGAAATTTTTTGCCAATTGATTATTCAATATTGCTTTGTGATATCACATTAACTTTAACTTTGTATGCATTAATAAATTCAATCAAATACGTTATTGATTGATGATTTAAATTAATGTTTAACAAGTGGATGTAGTGTTTCATGTGTTCTTATTATTATGATGAAATACATGCTCACATATGATAAAATCTTAAAACAACTAACTACTTCAAATTCTCTATATTGTAAAGTTAAAAATTGAACATTTTAAACATGCAAAATGTGTCTAAAAACACAAGAACATGATACATTACTATCGAATTCAATGTACCTCCATTAAATTGGTCAATAGTGGAAACAATTACTTACTTGTTCAAAAACACTTTAGGAATTTTGAAGCATTTTGCATCATGTGGTTTGTTTGGATTCAAAAGAATGATAATGTCATGAATTGCAAGAATGGAAAGCTATATGAAATTATATAATATTGGTTTGATAGAGCCACCAATGGCCATCCAATCACCACATAAGCTATACTCTTCACATAATTCTTTGAGATCTTCATTGCCCCACTAATAAGTTTTGATGATAATTTTGCATTTGTTTCATATAATATAGATTATTCCACAAAGTTTATTTCATATTTTAAAGTTATTATATTCATGAGTTTACATATGAAATATACTTAAAATTGAAATGTTGTTATAAAGAAAAAATAATACCTATGTTTTTGATATAATTAATAATGTAAATCTACAATAGTTTAAATCAATTTATAACTGGTGTGTCATATGCATAAATATATAATACTTTCAAACTGAAACAAAATCAAGAAAAATAATATTTAATTATAAATATTTTTTTTTTACCTATTTTAATAAGATGTTTTCTTAAATAAATTTTTTCATCAATGCGTATTAATGAAATAAAAACTCGAATATTAGACCTCTATATTTGGCAAAGATCTAATCACCATTGATATTGGATTCAATCATTCACAATCTATATTTTGCCAATGTTAAAAAATCATATCCCAACTTTCAATTCTTCCTCCATTTTTATGAATTTTCATAATTTCAAAAGTATTGATTATAAACAATTATAAAAGTAAAAAATTGATATGATATTTTAAATACAACGAAGCCTAAGTGAGCTTGAAGCGCATGGGCATAGCCCAATAATTGAGAGACAAACGTGACGTGTATCACCACTTGACCATTCGTACCATCAAAAGAAATAAGGGAATGTTTTGCCATAAATTATATGTTTTGTATTATATATTTTGAAATAATGAATTTTGAGAGTAGGGTTAAAAAATATAAAATTATATTGAAAAATGCAATGAATGTTTATTTATATTTTGATGAATAATTAAAAATTGTTTTGAAAAATTTTAATACGTTTGCTTATGTTTTGGGAGGAGATATTTTTTTACTGTAGCAGTCAAATTAATACTTTTTGTTGGGTTTTTGGAGTGAAATGGAATTGGATGATTTTTTATTATTAAAATAATAATATATGTATGATACATATATGTATGTTTGAAAATTTTAATTTGACATATTGAAATGAAATTTTTTATCTATTTGATTATATTTTGACAAAATAGGCAACACCATAGCCTTTTTTTTTTTTTTAAAGATCACACAAATGCACATTTTCTTTCAAGAAAATGATAAAGTTACATGCAAACTTTATAGGACACAAGGACATAATTGCCATTTTAGCTAAAACGCAAGGACAAATGGGTCCACCAAGCTAAAAACTTGCCACCTCAAGTCGCACTTTCTGCTTGGACTCCTTACACCGCGTTGGATCTAGGAAACTCGAAACTCGTTTGTTTGACTCAGCAGCCATTTCAGATAATACGATAAATGAAATTCCACGGAAACTCAAGGAAAAGAAAAGGAGAGAGAAAATAAATCATTTCCTAAATAATTATTAAAAAAAAATAAGAAGCACGCATAAAAACAGTGACCTTTTGCATGTGGTCATAAGAAGAAAATTAAAAACGTGTGGACGGTGAGATCGTATTGTTGTTTTTTTTTTCACCACAATTAAATTATATCGCACTTGACAATCTATGTGTATTTTTACTATACATTTCTATATATATATGTGCATATGTACACTGACATACATAACCATTAGTTTTCACTAATAATACTCTCTTCATCACCTTCTCCCCCGTCTGTCAAAAGGGTCACTCAAGAAAAGCGAAAAGATTCAATTTTTTTGAAGATTCAACTTTTTTTTTGAAGGTAAAAAATGGCAGTGGCTAGAGAAATCATGGGCTCTTCTCTAATGGAAAAATCTTCATTTCTTGGTGCTTCATCAACTAGGCTGGTTTGGGGTCAGCAGAAGAACAGGGTTTTTCTACCCTTGGATGGAAGGAGAGTACAACAAGTGGCTAGAAAAGGTGTGAAGAGTACAACCCCTGTTGCAGCCATTAGTGAGGATTTGGGTTTGGATTTGGTGAAGGTGGTGCCTGAAAAGGCAGTGAAATTCAAGGTGAGGGCAGTGGTGACTGTGAGAAACAAGAATAAGGAGGATTTTAAGGAGGTTTTAGTTAAGCATTTGGATGCTTTTACTGATAAGATTGGAAGAAATGTTGTTTTGCAGCTTGTTAGCAATGATATTGATCCAAGTAAGTTCTTTTTATTTGCTGGAAAAATCCAAATAGCTATGATTTGCAGATTCTTGACTGTTTTTATTTATTTGAATATTTTATTACTAATTTAGTATCATATTTATGCTACAAGTGTCTAAAAAATCCCATTTTATGGTAAGTATTAAATGCTTCATAGGAGTTAAGAGGAGAAAATGAGTAGTTTATGATTGACAAGCTAAAGGGTGCAAAGTTCTTTAAGTATTCTTGAAAAGTGTCTGATTTTTCTCAAACTTTTTCTCTAACCTTTTTTCTTTTGTTATGATGATAATTAGAAACCAAGGCCGCAAAGAAAAGCAATGAAGCTGTGTTGAAGGACTGGTCCAGAAAATCAAACCTGAAAACTGAAAGAGTAAATTATATAGCAGAATTTGAGGTCGATTCAAATTTTGGGATCCCAGGTGCAATTACAGTGGCAAATAATCACCAGCAGGAATTCTTCTTAGAAAGTATCAGTATTGAAGGATTTGCATGTGGCCCTGTGCATTTCCCTTGCAATTCTTGGGTGCAGGCCAGAAAAGATCATCGTGGACAGAGAATTTTCTTTTCTAATCAGGTATCAATGGCTTGTCTGATTTTCTTCTTTCTGTTTGTATAATTTTGTCCAAGATTTTCCGGTACAATTTTAGGAGTCAAACTTAGTTTCCTTAGTGACCATGTCACTTGATTATTATGTCAAATGGTTTGGTATGAACTTTGAAGTTGAAGAGTTTGGCGGGAGCCAAATGACTTCTGATTTTGACCAATCAAGACATCCATTCTTTCTTTTGAGGAAATTCATTTTAATTATAGTTTAGTATCTGAGTTCTTTTATTCAGATTTTCAAAGATTTTAAAATCCTCTTTTCTTTTTTGCGTGGAAGTTTCTTAGTTCTAGGCTTAAGGGATCATTCGGGAGATTATTCTATCTTTATGGCTGGTTGGGGAATTCTATACTCGAAGTTCAGTTTTATACTCCAATTGAGTTCATTTTTAAAAGGCAAAGAAAGATTGAAGATAATCTTTGATATCTTGATGTAGTCTGTTTGATGAAAAGTAGGATAGACTTAATTTTCTAATCTTGTGTGCGAGATAAATAATGAAAAAGATTCTCACTAAAAGTTGAGATCAGGAATAAAGCAAAAAGAACGCATAGTTTATTAGCCAGCATTGATCTGTTTTAAACATGTGGATTTTGTATTTTTGATGTACAGCTAATTGGTTATTTTCTTTTCAACAGCCATATTTGCCGCATGAAACACCAGCAGGGCTGAAAGCCCTTCGAGAGAAGGAGCTTAGAGAACTGAGAGGTGATGGAAAAGGTGACAGAAAATTGTCCGACAGAATATATGACTTTGATGTGTACAATGATCTTGGCAATCCAGACAAGGGGATTGACTTTGCTCGACCGGTTCTTGGAGGGGACAAAATTCCATATCCTAGGCGCTGTCGAACAGGGCGCCCTCCTACCGACACTGGTTTGTCTGCTCTCCTCCCTCCTTGGTAACATGTTAGTTCATTGTAGGAGGCTGTCTGATTTTATTACCCTTTGGACCAGATTTGAATTCTGAGAGCCGAGTGGAGAAGCCATTGCCCATGTATGTTCCTAGGGATGAGCAATTTGAGGAGTCAAAAATGAATTCCTTCTCAACAGGGAGGCTCAAGGCGGTGCTTCATAACCTTATACCATCGTTGATGGCCAGCATCTCGGCTAGCAACAATGATTTCAAGGGGTTCTCAGATATTGATAGCCTCTATAGTGAAGGCCTTTTCCTCAAACTCGGCCTCCATGACGAAATCTTGAAGAAGGTCCCAATGCCTAAGGCTGTTAGTAAAATCCAAGAAGGTGGTTTACTCAAATTTGACATTCCAAAGATTATATCAAGTGAGTATATGAAACCTTCTTTGTGCAATAATCCCCTTTTGTGAATAATTTTCATGTAGTTGAGTTTCTATTGATGATGGCCCATAGGGGCACTACTGCTAGTCTGTAACCTATTATGATTAGGCTTTTTGAATCCACTAATATCTCAATTATGACTCTTGAATACATAATTTAAACGTGGGAGCACTATCAAAGTGTTAACCTATGATGCACCTGTGATACAGAGGATAAATATGCATGGTTGAGAGATGACGAATTTGCCCGCCAAGCCATAGCAGGGGTCAATCCTGTCAGTGTCGAGAGGCTTCAGGTTTTCCCCCCCGTTAGTAAGCTTGACCCTGAAATCTATGGGCCCCAAGAATCAGCACTCAAAGAAGAACACATTGCTGGCCAACTCAATGGCATGACTGTCCAAGAGGTAACTTTTCCTTTGGCGAAAAAAACTGTAGTTTTGCATCATAATGCAGAATAGTATCATGCACTTCACATTGCCAAAGTCAAACACGACGAAAAAAAGGCTACATCATTATTGCTCATGAGACTTTTCTTGCATGGTCCCAAAATTATAGCAGTCTACGAACACATGATTTTGACTCATAGGACCTAGGTTCATGCTGTCTAATGGTTTATGGTCTGTTATCATGTGCAAATTTGACTGCAAGTTTCTGTTCATTGTCCTGGGTCATCTGAGCTAGCATGTAAACTATTCACAGGCTCTGGATGCTAACAAGCTCTATATCATCGATTACCATGATATTTACTTGCCATTCTTGGACCGGATGAATGCCCTTGATGGCCGAAAATCATATGCAACACGTTCAATATTTTTCTTGACTGATGTGGGAACACTCAAACCAATAGCCATAGAGCTCAGCCTCCCGCTGACCTCTCCAAGTTCAAGGTCAAAGCGTGTGGTCACGCCACCGGTCGACGCCACCACTTACTGGATGTGGCAATTGGCAAAAGCTCATGTTTGCTCAAATGATGCCGGTGTCCATCAACTTGTCAACCATTGGTATGTAATAAAACTATATGTCGGTTTTATGACAAACATACTTCGACTTGAACTATAAATTCTTACAACTTCTTGTGTGGTTTTAGGCTACGGACACATGCAGCCTTGGAACCATTCATATTGGCAGCACATAGGCAGCTGAGTGCAATGCATCCCATTTTTAAGCTTTTGGATCCACACATGAGATACACATTAGAGATCAATGCCTTGGCTAGGCAGAGCTTGATTAGTGTGGATGGTGTGATCGAGTCTTGCTTCACCCCCGGCCGTTATTGCATGGAAATTAGCGCTGCTGCCTACAAGAACTGGCGCTTTGATCAGGAAAGTCTCCCGGCTGATCTCATTCGCAGGTATCTATTGCCAAAAGTTACAAATTCTAAAATTATGCGGTTATTTCCTGTTCTTAAGATTATGGATCCAACACACAAGTGTTCTAATCTTTGCGAGACTTTGATCATTTATTTCCAGAGGAATGGCAGTTCCAGACCCAACACAACCACACGGGCTCAAACTACTTATAGAGGACTATCCCTACGCCCAGGACGGGCTGATGATATGGGCTGCCATTGAGAATTGGGTCCAAAATTATGTGAACCATTACTACCAAGACTCAGCCCAAGTCTGCAACGACAAGGAGCTCCAAGCGTGGTACGCTGAGTCCATCAACGTGGGCCACGCCGACCAGCGCCATGCCGACTGGTGGCCCACATTAGCCACTCCAGAGGACTTGAGTTCAATTCTCACCACCTTAATATGGCTAGCCTCAGCCCAACATGCTGCTCTAAACTTCGGCCAATACCCCTACGGTGGTTATGTCCCAAACCGGCCACCACTCATGCGCCGCCTGATCCCAGACGACAATGATCCTGAGTATGAAGTATTCCTATCTGACCCCCAGAAGTACTTCTTTTGCGCCCTCCCGAGTTTGTTACAAGCTACAAAGTTCATGGCAGTAGTCGACACATTGTCTACTCACTCTCCTGACGAGGAATACTTAGGGGAGAGGCATCACCAGTCGATATGGTCCGGTGATGCTGAGGTCATTGAAGCGTTCTATGAGTTCTCAGCCGAAATTAGAAAGGTCGAGAAGGAGATTGAAAAGAGGAACCAGGATCCAAAGCTGAAGAATAGGTGTGGAGCTGGGGTACTGCCATATGAGCTTCTTGCACCTAGCTCTGAACCTGGGGTAACATGTAGGGGTGTTCCTAATAGTGTGTCCATATGAGTGGAAATAAAGCTAAGTGAAGGTTTGCATGGGATGTATATTTGTACTTATGATCATCTTAATGCTCATCAGCTGAACTAGGATTAAATGTATACATTAGGGCTTTGAAAAATGGAGCCTTGTAATTGCTCGAGTACATATAGGATAGCATATTGAGAATTTTAATATATGGATATGTATTTATAAGTCAATAAAATGTATTTCTTCGTATACATTTTCGTTATTAACCTTGGTGCTTATTAATATAAAGGCCAGCCACGATTCAGTGGGATGAAAACGACTTTGCTCTTGCTTTACAATTTTCATTTCATCGCACTGTATAAAAAATAAAAAATTATAATAATAATAATAATATGAAGAAAAAGCCCAAATTCAGGCCCAAACAAAGGATTATGTCTGATTACTTACTAATTTGGATTGAATTTCTATTAGTAATTGAGCCTAACAAATCAAGGAATGCAACCAACAACACAAAGCCTCGCCCACATGCACATGACGAATAGTCTTTTCCCTTTGAGCCTTTTTCAAGAAAAATGCCAACCATCCAAGGAAAAGGGTGGGGTGGGGGGGTGGGGGGGGGTGTTACAAATATAGTGAAAAAAATAATGAAATTGGGGAAAATATCTATTGTCAAACAGTATGATGGCATGAAAAGGAGACAAAAATGAACAAGATTATAGTAGTAGTGGTGACATATCAAATCATACCATACTTTCAAATTGATGATGATGATGAGATAGTGGGCTTGTCTTTTTGCCCACAAAAAAAATAAAAAATAAAAAATAAAGCTCCATTCATGTAGTCTTCTTCTTCTAAATTCTTTTTATAGTGAAGTTGGAGTTTTTAGCTAAATTTAATAGAGAATGCACTAAGCTCGTCAAAGCAATATAATTTTACGGTCTACTTGCCTACATAGATATGGTTATTATTCAAATCCATTTTGTCCCAATTATAAATATCTAATTTTTTATTTATTTTAGATGAATTTCAGAATATTATCAGCCAATTTCCTTTGGAAACCCACCACTAAACTCGATCAAATTATTCTTGTTGCAATGTCTATAGTCTATCATTTAGGATTTAGGTAAATGACATATCTAACCATACCATGCTTTCACATTGATGATGATGAGAAAGTGAGCTTTGTTATTTTACAAAGTATCAAAGAAAACAAAACAAGAAATGACTCCAACTTGGTTTCGCCAGTTTTTGAGTTTTAATCAATTAATTTACTTATATTGATAAAAAAGAGCTTATTATATAATCAATCAAATTATTATACATAATATGTGCACATTTATGACCTCTTACATGCGTGTACGTATTTTAATTTGTACATAATTTTCTCCAAAATAAGATAGATATGGTGAGATCTTTTGTTGATGTTGGGGGCACTCAGTGGAGTGTCCCTCATTGTGCATAGTACACACGGCCTCGTGTGTGTTATACACAATGAAGAGGCGCTTTATTGAGTGGCCCAATATCAAAGAAATCAATGCATTATATATCAAAAAAATCAGTGATAGCATCCTATTGCATTAGATATGTAGAGTTGTATGTGTTATGTGTGCACAGTAAGAGGGCACCCCACCCCAACATCAAAGAAACCTAATGAGAGGGCCTATTCTATGAAATAAACTTAGCTAAAAAGTATCCATATTTTACTTCAGTGATAGAAGGGACAACTCAACCTTTTGAAGCTAAATTATGTCTTGAGTCAATAAAAAATACTTTGGAATAGGACAAAAATGAGTAAATGAAGGCAAATTATTTGACAATTCTATGTAGACTCCGAGATGGCATTGGAATGAGAATAATTAATTCAAGAAATCAATAAATTAGTTGTAAAAGTTTTAATTCCAGGTTTTAAAACGGTTTTCACGTTATTTGATGTAATCAATGTGCGTGTGCGTGATGTCGTCGTTAGGTGACATCATTAAGTTGTATGTCCACTTGACCCATTGGCGGTTTCAACCAAAAAAAGGCGATTTACACATTCCTTGGTCATTATTGATTCACGACTTTAAAAATCTGTGATAATCTTTTTATTAAAAAATAATAATAAAATTAAAATACAATCATTAAAAACTAATTAAGTACAATGTAAACCACTTTAAATCAAGCCTTCATTTAATGAAAAAATATAATCAAAACAGATAAATAGCCACATATGGATCGAACTCCAACCCATGACTTATTAGTTATTAATTATAAAGATTTTGAGCCTCAATAAATATGTATACTTTATTTTATAATTACTAATTTATGATGGGCAATGGTTTTTTATTTTTTAATAAAAAATTGTTCTTGATAAGGAAATTAAGGATTATATATAATTATTTACTTGACATTGCAAGTCTTGGGTCTGGACAAATTCTATTAAGTATAAATCAAGTTTGTAAAAACTATAAGGGCATGTTTGGGTTGTTGGATGAGGTTTGATAGATTATATTATCAAACCCCTGTTTGAATGAAGTGAAAAAAATATAGGATAAATAAAGAGCCCAATCCACAATCCTATTTTCAATTGATAATTAATCTCTTCAAGTGGGAAAAAGAAATTAGTTATTTGATAATTATACCCATGAATAAAAATATTGGGGTTTGAATTTGTTGTATTATAATATGTATTTTAGTAAATTGAGTAGCCCAATTATTTAATCTTTATATTCATCTAAAAAATTGATAAAATAAATACATATTCAAAATGCATAATTATAAGTCCCAAATACAATATTATCTTATAATCTTATCAATCTTATTTATATATTTCTTATTTTGGATCTACTATTACTGAATGTAGAGCTTTCTTTGAGCTTACAAATTATTACATTTATTTTTATCGTTGTTCAACGAATTAAGTGACTTATTACCTTGCTAAAGCCTCCGTTTCAAATAATCACATGGGATTATCATATTCCTTCTTTCTTATCACATATAATTGTATGTGAGTTGCAATGAAAATTTTCTTCTTTAGGGTAAAAAAAAAAAAAATAGAAGATAGCAGTTAATATAATTAAATATGCTTTAATCATGGGACCTATTGGTCCCAAAGTCCGACAGAGCCATCAGTAGGTATGAATCCAACCTCCAATCAAATTGTGCTTTACACATAATGTCACAATTTAAGAGGAAGACGAGTGTTCACATTATTAAAATATACGACTAAATCATTCGACAAGTTGCATCATTAAATCAGACTATCAATTAAAAAAATTAATTAATTAACAATTAATAATAAATTATAATGACGTGCAAATCTATCTGTGCCAGCGCTTCGAAGGGTGAGAAATAAAAAATAATTTATAAAATTACATACGAAACTTCATCAAATTACAATTATGAAAATAGTTAGGTCCTAATCTTATAGTGTCTCAATCGTATCTGCATTAATAATTAAGGTTTGTTTAGTCTTTTCACAAGTATAAGAAAAACGTGTTAACAACTAGTGTTTCAACGCTTCTGCTTAGTGATCATCACCTCTATGTGTGAATTTTAAATTTTAATGTGGAAAATGTTAAAAAAAAATTTAGTGCTTCAAATAATAAAACTTTATGTTTAATGGTTTGTAATTTCCCTCTCTTTTTTCTCACTATTTTTCTTAATCCAAGCATAGCATTAATCTTTTTAAAAAATATAAGAAATGCATTTAAGACACAGACTATCAATCGTCGAGTCTAGTTGCACGAGCATGTGATTTTAGTGGAGGCAACGTGGGACCGAAGCAACCTTGATTGCATCAATCCTAACCTTAAATCGAAGGTAGGTTCGAGGCTGCGTTGGATACTTAAATCAAATTGGAGACAATTCCCCTACTTTGATAAGGAGGGGGAGGGGGGAGGAGACAGACTATTAAAATTTAATAATTGTTGAGAGTTATTTAGTGTGAATATTAATGGCCGGTTGTGCTACAGTGCTTAAGTTTTTAGTACATATAAAATAAAATCAATTAATTGTTTTCATGTGACATTATATTTACTCTATTACTTAGAGCATTTACTTGAATTTATTACATGAAATAAACCACTAATAAAAATAAGAAATAATAGAATTGGATGGAGAAGAAATAATATAATTGGATAAAAAATAGAAAAAAACAAAAAGTATAATAGATGGAAGGATGTGAAGAAAGATTTGACAAACTTTTCTATTTTTATTTTTATTATTTAACTCGGATCAACTCAATTAATATATCAAAACACATACCAAATTGATAACAATCGCCCAATATATATATATATATATATATATATATTTAATCACATCAAGATGTTGTTCGTCAACACGCATTTGGAAGAGGTTACGTCTCAGAAAACATTTTCAAGAGAATATTATATTTAAATTTCATCAATTTTATTTTTTAATATGAATATAATAATGTATCGTTACGATTTTAATAACCTCATATTTTATATGAATAGGACAATGAAAAACACAATGTAAGACCAGACCAGAACAGACTTTTGCAGTGTGTGGATATTAATGAGAAACCTCCCAAGAAAGTGCCCAGAAAAGATGGACTAAATTCCTAAAGGAAGTCAAGTTCCCTTTAATTCTACCTTTTCCCACACACTAAAAAACGAAATACTTATAAAAGTGGACAACTTTTTCTCACTATCATCATGTTATTCACAAAAAGGCAGCAAATATTTCCACTGTCCTAAAAAAAAATAATAATAATAATAAAAAAAAAGAGTCAAAATAATAATAACCCTCAACCAAAGTAATATCAAAACTGCATTTTCATAAAACAATTTAACTAAAATAAAGCGAAAATGATTTTATTTGTGTCTATCGTTATATTTACAATATCTTTAATAATTGGATATCTGTAACTAAGAATCTATAGGGGATGAAGAAAGAAATAAATTTTTCATGGGTTTTTTTTTATCTCTTTCTGCTTTTTGATGGATTTTATAATTTTTAAGAGGGTGTCTGGCTAAACTTATTTTAAATACCGTATAAGTTTCTATATTTTATAAGATGTCTTTGGGGTTTATAAGATGTTAGATCTTATTTTTAAAATAAATTGTTAAAGTATTAGGATAAAATAAGATCTTGGAGCTTATAAGATATTAATAATAGCAATTTTGTAATTAAAATGGTTAAAACTGAAGAAGCTTGTTAAGATTTTCAAAATAAGTTAAGATCTCCTTACTTTTTTGAAAAGAACTTATAAGTTTCTAACATCTTATTTTAAAATATTATAAACTCCTTTTAAAAAAAAATTATCAAATATTTTTATCAATATATAAACTCTTAAATATCTTATAAGACATTTTGAGAAGCTTATCAACTCACCCAAACACTCTCTAATTTTTTATGATTTAGGCGTGTGATCTATAATGGTTTGAATTATGTACTTCGATATATATTTCATCTTATATTTTATATTAAATATCTTTTTATGAAAATAATTGAATATTATAAATCAAGATACTGTGGGTGTACAAGAAGTCCAAGATTCCTATAGGCCGAATGTGTGACACATTAATTAAAGCTGTACAAATGTGTCAAAGAATTGGTAGGTATAGATGTCGTATGGCTATGTATGTCCAATATATTGTTCATTTTGGTCCCAATTAAGTAGCAGACATTCCAGCAGTGGCAAGTACATATACAGTGGGTGAGTACATGGCATTGAGATTTTTTTTTGCTCCCCATTAGCAAGAAACTCCGAAAGAAATTGCTTTGTGGAATACTTGAATAATTTTTTTTTTGAGAGAGCAAAGTACATAAATTAAATTAAATAAATCAAAATATAAATTATAATAAAATACATAAAGTGCACAATGCACTCGTTACGGGTCGAATATAAAATTTCTTATTTAATAGGAAAAACGAATACCACTTGATCTATAAGTTAATGGGCAGAATAATTAAATTATTGGCAAGTTACCATTTGATGAAATTGCTTTGGAGAGGAAATTGGCTAGAAAATTTCAAACATAATTAAACTAAGATATTTTACCCTTTTTCTTTCCTTTTATTGTTAGACACAAATAGATGGACATCTGTATTTTTTTGTTAACATTATTTGATGTAAACTGGGCCCTATTAGATATAAGTGGTGACCACGTACCAATAAACCCACATGACAGTCACATCGATTTATTAGTTTCATTCTATTAGGGCTCGTTTGGTTTGCTGGATATAGCTTAATAAATAATTTTATTAAATTATATCAAGTATTTAATTTTAATGACAAAAATTCAGGATTAATTGAAAGTTCGGTAGATAATTTCATATTCAATTAATTGTTTATCACACCACTTGAGGTGTGATTGTGCAATCCAAACTAGTGGGAAGAGAAAAATTTGTGATATGACAATTATACCCATACAAATTCAACTTTTAATCTTTCTACAGTGAATATTTTAATAAATTCATTATTTAATCCTTATATCCAAATTGTGTAATCCTAGTCACCAAATACAATATTATATTATTCTCAATAGTGTAATCCCACCATATTATTATAATTTTATCAATCATATCTATAAAATCAAACATTCCCTTATTCTACATCATAATTTTCAAATAATTTATAAATTATCTTTTCTATTATCTATCCAATTATTTTTTTTATACATATAAAAGTTATTATTACAAGAGCCAACATGAAAGTACATCATAAAATTGCGTTACTCATACTAATATGTACTATGTATCATTAACTGGCACTGGCAATAATTCCATAGAAAATCGCATAAGACATTATAAATTGTTTTCATTTTTTGTATTTTGTAACACATTTTTATAAAGACAAAATCTCTTATCATAAGATTTAGAAGAATAATACTATATAGAGATAGACACATAATATATTTGAATACCATTATTGTCACCTCAATATCTATTAATTTTCAAGATGTTTAAATTCATTAAAGCTATTTCAAATTTGATAAAGAAATCCAACCAATTGAAACCTTTCTTTTCCCCTTTAGTCATCCATTTCTCACAAGGGAATTCTTGCCAACTTTCCTTGCAAGTACACCACACGACAATCGCAGTTAGTCAGTTGCCTCCAAATTTCACATAAATACTCACAAAATTTCTTAGAATGTCCCCCCATAATAGTAGAAGTCAATTGTCCAAGTCAACTGTAAGTAGTATTATCAAATAACCCCTCTCCTGTATCTCCATTATTGCCCTTTCTTACATACTTTTCCATCTATAAATATCCCTCAAAACAAACCCCAAACTCCACAACTCCAAACACTCTTGAGCATTTCCCTTTAGTTCTCATACATTTTATTAACATTTTTCCAATAAAAATCAGTCATGGAAGCCCGAATTTGGTCTGCTTGTGCCTTGTTTTGGCTCACGATTTTATTTATACACGTTTTGACGAAAATTCTTCGACGCAAAAAGCCTAACTTGCCTCCCGGCCCGAAACCTTGGCCAATTATTGGTAACCTTAACCTCATAGGCTCCCTGCCCCACCAATCCATCCACCAACTCTCCCAGAAATATGGGCCTCTAATGCAACTCCAGTTCGGGTCCTGCCCGGTGGTGGTCGGCTCCTCCGTGGAGATGGCGAAAACCTTCCTCAAAACGATGGATGTCACCTTCGCCTCGCGGCCTAAAACTGCCGCGGGAAAATACACAACCTATAATTATTCCGACATCACCTGGTCACCCTACGGCCCGTATTGGAGACAGGCCCGAAAAATGTGTTTGATGGAGCTTTTCAGTGTTAGAAGGCTTGAGTCGTATGAGTATATTCGGGCTGAGGAAATGAATTCCTTACTCAAAGAAGTGTTCAAATCGTCGGGGAAACCTTTTCTTCTGAAGGATTATCTGTCCACGGTGAGCTTAAACGTGATCAGCCGCATGGTTTTGGGGAAGAGGTATCTGGATAGAACTAATGAAAACGCCATCGTCTCTCCGGAGGAGTTCAAAAAGATGCTGGACGAACTTTTCTTGCTGAACGGAGTTCTGAACATCGGCGATCTGATTCCCTGGATCAGTTTCCTGGATTTGCAGGGGTATGTTAAGAGGATGAAAACTGTGAGCAAGAAATTCGACAGGTTTTTGGAGCATGTTCTTGATGAACACGACGAGAGGAGGAAGAAGACTGAGAACTATGTGAGCCAGGATATGGTGGATGTGCTGCTGGAGCTCGCCGAGGACCCAACTTTGGAAGTCAAACTGGAGAGGCATGGAGTCAAGGCTTTTACTCAGGTACAACTGTAAGACGAGTTGAGTTAGCTCACTAGTTTAGACAGCTGGCTTATTTTTGTCTTTTTTGGTATCATGTTTTTAACTCAAGTTAGCTATATTTTTCACCGTTTTTGTGGTACTCTGTCTCCTTTCCCCCGCCGTCAGAGAGCAGGATAGCAAACTTGCGCCGCCACCAGCTCCGGCCCGGTGCCGGAGCTGGGTCTGCGATAAGCTGCTCCTGCAGTGCCTTCATTTTCTTCTCTGTGCTCTTATCTTTTGCTGGGCTTTTCCAGCAGTAGCGAGACAGATATACAATTCAAGAAGACTGACAAAGAGAATTCAGAATGAAGATACACACACACACACACACACACACATAGATATATATATAAAATGAGGGATGATTGGGTTTGATTATTGCATTGATTGTGTTATTTGTGATAATTATTCAGTTTTTTGGCACTAACTGTTGGTTAAGGTTTAAGTATATCTACCATGTTTCATCTCTGTTATGTGGGGTTGCATTCCAATGCGTAAAATAATAGAATTATTTGTGTTTTGGTTGAATTGTGGAAAATAATTCGAGAAAATGTGTTTTGGATAGTATGCATGCTAATGTGATGTTTAATTGTATGTTTTTGTTTTGGAGGGTTTGGACAATATTTTAGAATCAAATTATTTGTTTGAAATTTTTTGGCAGAGGATAAATTTGACTCTATATTTTAAATTAGTCGGTTATAGTGAGGTTAGTGGGTTGAAATTGAGTTTTATAGTAATTATTTATGTATTTGTGTAGCTTTAATGATTGGTATATATATATATATATTGTGTTTTGAGAAGAATATTTATGGTCGTTTTCTCATGTTTTGGATAGTGAAATTGGGAATGTCTTGTTATAATTTGGTAGTGTTCTAAGAGTTGAAAATGTTACGGAAAAAACTAAAAAAATGCAGCCTTATATTTATATAGTAGAAAAAGTTTAGATACTTATTTATAAATGTTCTCCTAATATTTTGTAATTTTGCGAAAATTGATTGTATTTCAGGATTTGCTCGCGGGCGGGACAGAGAGTTCAGCTGTGACGGTGGAATGGGCAATTTCTGAGCTCTTAAAGAAGCCTGAGATTTTTAAGAAAGCAACTGAAGAGCTCGATCGTGTTATAGGGCAAAATAAGTGGGTAAAAGAAAAAGATATACCTAATCTCCCTTATATAGAGGCCATTGTCAAGGAAACCATGCGTCTGCACCCAGTAGCACCAATGTTAGTACCTAGACAATCCCGCGAAGATTGCAAGGTATATACTATTTGTTTAAATTTATAAATTATTAAATCTTATACGTGAAATATGATTTATTTATTTCATAATATAATTATATTTTTTATAGGTAGCTGAATACGACATTTTAAAAGAAACTCAAGTGCTGGTTAATGTGTGGACAATTGGAAGAGATCCATCACTATGGGAAAATCCCACTGAATTTTGTCCGGAAAGGTTTATTGGAAAGGCTATTGATGTGAAGGGTCATGATTTCGAGCTATTGCCATTTGGATCGGGCCGAAGAATGTGTCCGGGGTACAGTTTGGGCCTAAAGGTGATCCAGTCAAGCTTAGCTAACCTTTTGCATGGGTTCAAATGGAAATTACCGAATAACATGAATCCTGAAGAATTGAATATGGAGGAAATTTTCGGGCTTTCCACCCCAAGAAAGATTCCACTTTTTACTGTGGTGGAGCCCAGGCTTCCACTTGATCTCTATTCTATGTAATTTTGTGGCTTGTTTTTGGATCTTTATAATGTCATGCATGAAATAATGTATTTAATAATGTGGTGCTTTGATGATCAAATAATTGAGCCAATAGCTAATACATTTGAAGTGAAAGAAATGAATTTTATTTCTACATTTTTACTAAAATTTAAGATTAAGATATATAAAAAGTTATTTTCCTACTGAATTTTCAAGAAAAGCAAGTCTGTTATAAATATTCAATCGAGTTAGTAGATACAATTAGAAATCAATTTTCCTTTTTGATGCAAATAAAAAGAATTTAACTAAATCAAAGAGAAAATATTTTTATTTTATTTACAATGTCTTAATGAGTTGAGTATCTACAAAGGAAAATGAGACATAAGTTCGTTTAATAGATTTTATACCCTTAAAGTGATTTTTCATAAATTTCTAAAGTCTCTTTATTTATTGTACTTATTTGGGCTTCACCAACTTTATAATTTTCAGGTTTTTATAGGCCAAATACATTACATATCCACTGTTTAAAAAATTGAACCAGACTGGCTGTTCGGACCGTCAATCGACCGGTGAATCGGTTTGATTTTCTAAAAAAATCAAAAAAAAAAAATATGTCATATTTTGTAAAAATCGTTCAAACCAGCTGGTCGGACCATTGAACCGTTGAACCGGATCGGTCTTTTTATTTAATTTTTAATAAAATTATTTTTTATTTTTTATTTTATTTTTTTGGTCTAATTCAAAGTTTGAAGGTTAAGGTACACTTTACAAATTATTTAAAAGTAAAAAATAAGCCTTAATTTAGAGTTTATAATTTAAAATTAACTTATATATTCTCAATTTTAAAGTTTAGATTTGATATATTTAAATTATTGCCATCATTTATAATATAAATAGTAAAATTTGGATTGTAATATTGGATAATAATATCCTTTAAGCTCTTTATATTTTATATTTTGATATTTTATTAATTTTTAAATAATATATATAATATAAATATATATTTCATAATTATAACGTTACAATTTAATTACAATTCAATTATAATCAGATCGATAATTGAAACAATAAATTATAAATTAATAAATTTTTTAATTCAACAAATGATCCAATTTTTTAAATATTGCACGTATCATAACTAATTAACTATACTAAAACGGGTGGGTGTTGTACATCATTTTCATGGGTGTACTTGATAGCCGGCATGTCCACAGGACATTCTTAATTTTGGTTCCTATTATGGAACATGAGATCCTGACACTGGTAAGTACATATGTAAATAATTGAACGACTACTGCAATTATTATTTTTATTTTTGGGATAAAGAATGGTTGGTGCCATGTATATTTAGAATTAGAATTGATGTAATTGAAGTTGTTTCGATTTCCACTTCGTTCACGCACCTAAGGTTACAGGCCCGCAGAACTTGATGATACATCATGGGTATACTTGATGGATGGCATGTTTATAGAATATTGTTAATTTTGGTCCCAATTATGGAGCATGAGATTCTAACATTGTTAAATACATATGTAAATAATTGAATAACTGATGCAATTATTTTTTCTTTTTTTTTTGAGATAAAGAATGATTGATGCCACATATATATTAAAATATTTTAATGTGGGTTAGTAATATTCTTGAAATTTATAAAATAACTGCTTTTACATAACTAAATTTATTCCACAAATTTGACGAATTAAAATAGTGAAAGAGAAAGAGTTACCATTTTCAATTTAAAATCATAGTTAATCTCGTCTCTTATGACAAGTTTCAGTTTCCTCTTGTCATTCTGACAAGTTTTCATTTGTGGGAAAGAAAATTACCTTTCCTCTAAGTTGGTTTATCATTTCCATGGAGAAATTCCCGAAATTATCTTTAGCTGAGGAGGAGGAAGGCATTTCCATGGCAAGTTTCGGACTAACTTCAAAAAGTTCACTTTAAGATTTTCTATTTCTTTCTTTATTTCGTCTCCTATCCCAACTTATTGTATTTATGATAAGTGTATCTATTTATCAATTAATTATTTTTATAAAAAAATATTTAATACACGTGTCATATAGTCATGAAATAAAATAGAGATTGAAATAGATGATTTATTCCATAAAAGGTTTCCTTATTCCATACATCCTTTTGGATGTAGATATATGATTTTGCTTTTGGATTCATGTTCAAAAGTGTTTGCAGAGATATTGGAAATTATATTAGGAAATTTATTGAAGCTGATTCAAATAATTTTGGTGGAGTTTTGCAACAGTTGAAACCATGGAGTAGTGCAAGAGGGAAGGACATCGTGGACAACAATCAAGGAGTTTTAACAATGGTACTAATTATAAGTGACATGAAATAATATGAAAAAGTGTTTTGGGAGGGGATAAGATGTAACATTAATAATTTTTTTGTTAAGTTAGTAGGGTAAAATTGATATGTTAAAATTATTTATGTATACGTATATATAGATTGGATAGGGGGAGCAAAAAAATGAAAGGGTTAGACATTGGGGAATAGGTAGGAAATGGATTGAGAGGGTATTTTGGACCTTTTGAGTGTATTTTAGTAGTGGGGTTAGAGAATATATATGATTTGTTTATTTATATTTTGAGAGTTGGAAAATGAATTGAGAATATGTAACTACACGTAACCTTGAAGTTGGATGTAAAATGGGCTTTTTATGCATATGGACCAAATTGAGGTGATGGGCTCAAGAAAAGATTTGGGGACAGGTGCTGGTTCAGAGGCCTGCTTAGACCAATAAGTCTAGTGTGGTTAGCTGTGGGTGCTGATATTTTGCCTTGTTCTAATAATTACCATAATTGTATTTATGAAGATAAGTTAAAAAAAATAAAAAAATAGAAATAAAAAATATATAATTACCCATTTGAAATGAGAATATAAACTTTCTAGTATACCACCTTTTTTTTTAAAATTTTTCCAAGAAAAATAAACTAATGTAAATCCTTAATCAAAATAATATCAAAAGTGCGTTCTCATGAAAAAATTCATTGAAATCAAACAAAAATAATTTTATTTTTTTCTATCATAATATTTACAGTATCTTTAACATTTGGGTATCTATAATTTAGTATTTATAGGGGATGAAGAAAGAAATAAATTTCGGACAATAGAGTCTTAGATGATTTTCAATGGACTTTTGATCCCTGTCTATTTATTGTCTATATGAATTTGGTGGACTTTATAAATATTATTTTTTTATGATTCAAAAGTGTGATGTATAACGAATTAGATTATGTATTTCAATGCATAGTTTATTTTTTATTTCATTGTATATACATACTAAATATATTAAATATTTTTTTATAAAAATAATTAAATAAGAATTAAAATACTGATGGGTGAATAATATGTACAAGATTCCTGTGGGCCGAATGCATGACATATTAATCAAAGTTATAAAAATGTGTCAAAAATTGGTAGGTATGTATACATTATGTATGGGTATGTATCTACAATATTGTTGCGGGGGTACTCAAATCAGATTAAGAACGGTCCCTCTATCAAAAAAAAATAATTATAATAAATGTATCTATAATATTGTCAATTTTGGTCCCAATTTGGGAACATGACATTCTAGCCTAGCATGAGCATATAATTATCAATTAGTCGTTGAGTTCATGGAATTGAGGTATTTTTTTCATTTTCAAGAAACTAAGAAAAAAGTTACTTTGTGAAATAATTTAATAATTGATGCATTTTTTTTTTCTAAATAAATTATTGATGTTATTTTTTTTATACACGCATGTCAAGAATTTACTAGATTCGAACTATTAATCTCGTACTTTATGTGTAAAATTTATACTACTAAATCAAAGACTATTCGGCAAAAAATCAAGAAGTGTTTTAGTTGATACATCTAAAAGAAGTTTAATGTGAGACTATTTATTGCTTTAGAATGGAATCAGCATGAAAATTATATGCATAACTAAATTAAGATATTATTATTATTATTATTATTATTATTATTATTATTTTAACTTGTTAGGAGCCAATGGATGCACATCAATGTTTTTTGTGGTAACATTATTAAATGTAAATTGGTCCCTTCTACACATAGATGGTGACCACACATTAATAAATCCACATGTTAAGAATTAATGATTTTGGAATAGTTTATAAGTTGTTTCCTCTATCATAAGTTCAACCATTTTTTTTATAATTATTGTAGCCAATGGAATAATACATCGTAGAGTTGTGGGTGTATATAATTTCATCAATGGCCACATAGCACAATTTATAAATTATTCTCCTTTTTTGTATATTGTAACATATTTTTACAAAGATAAAAATTTTTATCACAAAATTCGTTAGAATAATACCTCATTTGAATATCATCGTATCACCTTTGAAACTATTAATTTAGGAGCTGTTTTGATACGTTCAGCTATCTCAAATTTGATAAAAAAATTCGTCAAATTGAAATCTTTCTTTTTTCCTTTGTTCATATTTTTCTTAGGCTATCTCAGATCTATTTTAGGCTCCATATTTTTGCAATATCAGTAAAAATAGCATCCAAAAAATTAACACTTTAAATAGCATTTTCTGTCTTCAACCCAAGATTCTACTTTTTATATTATTTAAGTTGTACATAAATATTATTTTAATATATTTAGATTATTCTATTTGAATTTTTTTATATTTATATTTTTATTAATTAGTAATTAATTTCAATTTCTAAAAAAAATATTTAAAACACAAAAAAATTAATAATTGAAAAGAAAATTATTTTATTAAACAACTTATTGGGAAATCGGAAAATATTGAAAATTTTGTGGGTTTTGTGAATTATCAGGTTGGGGATATTTCCTAAATATGCTAAAGTTTAAAAACTAAAATGAATTCAAATTTGTTCAACCAAAAGAAGAGAAATTATATGAATACTTTAATTATTTGAGAGTAAGAGAGAGTTAGAACAAACGTTTGTGTGGAAAAAATTGATGGCATTAAATTGTATTTATACACAAAAATAAAAATTAACGGCTATTTTTTATTTTTTTAATTTTTTTGCAAAAAGTTTTCACAATAATCAATATGTCAAAAAAATATAATTTTACACTTAAGTTTTTGAAATATATGAAATAAAAATATATCAAATATGTAATTTTATGTATAAATATATAAAAAAATTTAAAATTTACTTATAAATTAATGCATAAATTAATATAATTTTTAAAATTTGGTATATTAATTAAACTAAATTAAATAAAAATAATAATATAATAATTTGGACCCTTGTCCAAATGTAGACCTAAAATAACACTTGAGTTGGAACTCTCGGAATGCTATTTTAGGTCCATTATTTAAAAATAGCAATCCATTTAGTAACGAGTTGGAGATGCCCTTGGTCAGTTGCTCCAAATTTTCATAGAAATATTCACAAAATTTCATAGGATATCCCCACAAAATAGTACAAATCATCTATACTATCACCAAATTACCCCTCTTCCAAACCTAGATATTGCACTGTGGATCCTTAATTTCATTCCGTGTTTCATATTATATTTCAGTGTGTTATAAATGTGCTAAGTGTATTTGATTTTTAATCAATTATTTTTATAAAAAAATATTTAACGCACGTGTCATGTATCCATGCAGTAAAATAAATAATGAAATATAAATTAAAATAAAGGATCTAAACCGCCAATACTGTAGCTCCATTATATTGCCCTTTCTTATAATTATTAAATTTTTATGATTAAGTATAACAAATTGTTAAATTGAATTTTATAATGACAGACTTTATAATTATTAAATTTTTCTGAGTTAGACATGTGATGTATAACAAATTGGATTATGTATTTCAATATATAGGTCATTTTCTTTTTCATTACGTATACATATCAAATATATTAAATATTTTTTTATAAAAATAATTAAATATAAATCAAAATATGATGGGTGAATAATATGTACAAGATTCCTGCAGGCCGACAGTGTGACATATTAATCAAAGTTACAAAAATGTGTCAAAAAATTGGTAGGTATACATTACGTATGGGCACGTACGTAGATATTCTCAATTTTGGTCGCAATTTGGGACCAGGACATTCTAGCCTTGCAAGTACATGTACTTCTCAATTAGTAGTTGAGTTCATGGAATTGAGCAATTTTTTTCATTTTCAAGAAACTAGGGAAGAAGTTATTTTGTAAAATAATTCAATAATTGACGATTTTTTTTCTAAAAGAATTATTGATATTATTTTTTTTATATATGTATGTCAAAAATTTACTAGATTCGAACTTCAAATCTCACATTTTATATGTAAGATTTATACAATTGAATCAAAGACTATTCGACTGTGATACTATTTATTTTTTTGAAAAGGAATCAGCTTGAAAACTATAAGCACAATTAAATTAAGATATTAATTGTTTTGTACTTGTTAGGAGCCAATGGATGCACGCACATCAATATTTTTCGTGGTAACATTATTAGGTGTAAATTGGTCCCTTCTACACATAGATGATGACCACATGCTAATTAATACACATGTTAAGAATTAACAGTTTGGAATAGTTTATATGTTGCTTTTTTTATCATAAGTTCAACCATTTTTTTTTTATAAATATGGTAGCCAATGGAATAATACATCATAGAGTCGAGCTATTCATATTGGTGTGTATATAATTTCATCAAAGGCTACATAACACAATTTATAAATTGTTCTCTTTTCTTGTATATTATAACACATTTTTACAGAGATAAAATTTTCAATCACAAAATTTATCAAAATAATACCTCACAAAACTAGACAGACAATAAATTTGGATATCATCATATCACAAACTATTAATTTTTGAAACCTTTCTTTTTCCCTTTGTTCATCTTTTTTTCATGTGAAAATACTTGTTACTTTCTTTGCAAGTACACCACTACAATCATAGTTGGTTAGTTGCTTCCAAGTTCCACAGGAATATTCACAAAATTTTATAGGATATCCCTACTAATATGGGATAGCCCAGCAAGCTCGACACAACAACTATCGATCCAAGAGTGCACCTCCAAGCTCATCTTGCCTTGTAGGCCTAGTTAGGTCGTCAATTCTGATCAACCTTCTACTTACCTTATTGTCTACGTAATAAGCAAGATTGGGGCTACTCGACTAGACCACAGATCGAGCTCTCTAATGAGAGGACTCGAGCACCATATCCACTAGCTTTAGCTTATGCCTAGAGCTAGTTCTGTGGTCGATCCTCTATACCAAACCCTTTCTCTGCCGTATTAAATGTCCTGATAGGCAGTGTGCCCTTGCAATAATTGCGCATGCCACCTTAGTACCACTCTTGTTGCCGCTCCTAATAGGAGGCGCGCCACTTATGTACTATTCTATCTCTGAAAGTTGGAAATAGAGCCACTTGGAATATTACAAGAATGAAAAATGACCTAAGGCTTCCTATGCAAGGACAAGAGCCCTTTACACTTGATAGGGGCATCCTAAATATATTATCCGCCTGAAGAAGGCTATAAATACCCTATTACCAGCCACTTTTAAGGTATGCCATTTTTCACTAAAGCTCTCACTCTGCTGCTCATCTTATCTAGTTTTTTCTATATTGATTTGAGTGTCGAAGTGCCATCATCAAGGGCACCTTGATTAACCTAATGTTTGCTCGTGATTGCAAATTTTTGCTCAAGTTTCTTTGGAGTTGGACCACTCGACTAGACATGTTGATTTACCTTAAATTCCAACCTTATTTAATAAAACACAACTTTTGCTCTCATCATTTAGCATTGTCTGTGGAAATATTGAGACTGTGATTGAAAAATGGTAAACACTAGGCCAACCGCTTTAGAAAGGGAGGAGAATAGGAGGACTATATCTCCTCTTCCTCAACCCTAGCAAGAGTCAAACACACCAGGGCCTAGTGCGCCACCTGAGTAGGTGGTCACCCTGGTCATGCCCCAACTATTGCAACTGATAAGTGAACAGATATTCACTCAAATCTCTGCTCAGATATCCATTGCCCTAAATAGACACGTAGCCCCGCCAGCCCTAGCATCCAATGCAACCCGCAACCCCCACCTCTCATGAGAGATTACCTAGAGACAACTGCAATCAACCAGAATCCAGGCAACCACCAATGAGATAGAAAGTCTGCCTTGGGCATTTCCATAGGTAAGAGGTTTGATTTGTCTCACTAGAGGAGGTTGCAAATTCTGTTGATCATTGTGTGATGGGGTCGAGCACTCAAGGTCCTACGTAAATAGAAATATGTCCCAGGTGGACCGGGAGGAATGGAAGGAAGTATCCCACCAGATGCAACAGTTCAACATGTGTCTAGAAGAGATTTTGAGAAGAAACACTAAGAGGAACTTTCACCCGAAAGGGTTGTAAAGGTTCTATCAAGAAAAGGAATCCCTTTTTGTGCAATAAATAATCGATGAGCACATCATAGTTGATGGTAAGGTCCCAATAAGACTCCCGCGGTATGATGGTTCCTTGGACCTGATTGAGCATTTGATGCAATTTGAGCACGTGATGCGGTTGCATAAGCACAATGAGTACATACATGCAAAGATGCAGGTCACCACTTTCCAGGGCATAGCACTCGACTGGTTCATTAAGTTGGAGCTAGCATCGATTTTTCATATGACTAGTTGTGTGACAAATTCCTACATTAGTTTGCTAGTCGAAAGAAGGCGAAGCTCCCTCACACCTATCTCTATACAATGAAATAGAATAAGGAAAAATACCTTCATGATTTGTTTACCAGATTCGACATACAGGCATTGAAAATTGACAACTCCAGAATTAAGTTTTTGATTGATGTGCTTTTCTTGGGCCTCAGACATAAGGAATGTGCCAATGCCTTGGTATGTGAAATACCCCAATTGATGGAAGAGCTCTCTACCTGGCAGAAAGATATTTGACATAGGATGAGATGAATAGGCTCAAGTTTGGCAATCCTAAGGTTGATAAGAAGAAAAATAAGGAGAGAGATGGCCGTTAGCAAAAGAAAAATCATCTATCTCCCATCAAATGCTTCCATGATTATACACTGCTCAATCTCTCGAGGAAGGAAGTATTGTTTGTTATCCAGCATGATAATCTCCTACAAAAGCCCAGGAAGCTGACTGAGACTGAGGCCATAAGAAAATCAAAAAAATATTGCTATTTCCATAAGTAAAAGGGCCATGATACAAGGGACTGTTTTAATTTGCACGATAAAATTGAGAGGTTTATTCAATAAGGCCATCTCAAGAAATATGTAGCTGAAGGTGCCTAATTAGAATCGGGTAAGATCGACTAAACTCCCCATAGAGAAACATCGGTTAGCCTGAGGAAAGAAGACAAAAGGAAAAGGCCTGCCTAGGAATCCCGTCCACCTATTTGAGGAGTTATTGACATCATTACAGGGGGTTCCATTGAGGGGGAATTGAAGTCCGCCAGGAGGCAAACTCAGTGGAGACTCGAATAGACCAAGTCCACACTGATCGAAATAATTTTCCAGCTCTCCACTAGTGTAGAGTCTATTTCTTTCACTGATGCTAACTTTGCCCACCTCAAAAATAAGAGGGTCAATCACAAAACTAATTGACCTATGATGGTATCTATTGAGATCGCCAATTTTGAAGTAAAGAAGGTCTTGGTCGATAATGACAATTTTACCAACATCATATTCTTGTCAAGTCTGAAAAGGATGAATTTAGGGCAGTTAAAATTTGAGCCTGTTTGCACACCTCTGGTTGGTTTTTTGGGTTGAAAATCATCCTTGATGGCTCTATTAACCTGTCTGTATCATTTAGGGAAGCCCCTTATAGGGGAACATTTATGATTAGCTATTTGGTTGTCGATGCCCCATTTATCTACAATGTCATTTTAGGATGAGTAGCTTTAAATAATTTTTGTGTTGTCGTGTCGACTTACCACATAAAGGTCAAGTTTCTGACCCCAGCTGACACGGGTAAGCTTTTGTGTAATATCAAGGAGGAACAGGGTTGTTATGCCATTTTAGTTGAGTTGAACGAGCAGAAGACCTGACCACAACCGAAGATCTTGGGGGAAACCTCTGTAGTGTAACTCGAGGAGGGACAAGTAAGCAAGAAAAGAAAGTCAGAAGACACGAGGGTTGAACTCATTGGGGAATTAAAAATAATTGAACGGGAGCCTGGGAACCTTGATAAGACAACTAGGATTAGATGTGAATGGGCCACCACATGGAGTGTCTTATGGTCAATTTTCTGTGTAGAAATATCAACGTATTTGCTTGGAAGGCATCCGACCTCCAGGGAATCAAGCCCAGCATCATCATTTACTGTCTTAATATAGACCCCTCGTATAAGCCAGTCAAGCAGAAGACAAGGACTTTCAATGCAGAAAGGTGTCAGATCATTAAGGAGAAGGTTAACAAACTCTTAGATATATGATATATTATGAAAATCCAGTATCCTTCTTAGCTTTGCAATGTAGTCCTCATCCCTAAGAATGAGGGAAAGTGGTGTATATATAATGATTTCACTAATTTGAATAAAACTTGTTCTAAAGATCCTTACCCCCTGCCTTGCATAGATTTACTAGTTGATTCTACTATTGGTTGTGAATTGTTAAGTATGATGGATGCTTTCAAAGGCTATTGCTAAATATTTATGGCACCAGAGGACATGGATAAAACCTCTTTCATCATTTCGAATGGGGTGTATTATTTCCTAGTCATGCCTTTTGGACTCAAGAATGCAAGGGCAACTTACCATTGACTAGTCAACTTTATGTTAAAAAGTGAAATAGGGAACTCTATAAAGGTTTACGTCGATGACATGATCGTCAAGACGGAGTAGGCCAAGGATTATCTACTTAATCTCAACC
>JACGDI010005178.1:796311-808001 GCA_014898725.1 Jacaranda copaia
TAGGTCCAGCCCAATAGTTATCGACCCTAAAGGATACTTCGAAGCCCACTTAGCATCTGAAACCCAACTATGCTCCTAGATCTAGTTGGGCCGAGTTACTTGACCACAACTGTCAGGTTGAGTGAATAGTCCTTAACATTACTCGATAGGAGGCATCTAATCACCTGGTGCATTTAGCTATCTCTGTAGTCGACCATCGTCGATTAGAGGGCTCACTTTGGTACTCCGTATTAAATACTTTGACAGTCAGCGTGCCTCTATGGTAATGGTACATGCCACCTCAATATCGCCTCTGCTACCAACTCTATTAGGAGGCTCGCCCCTGAAATACTATTCACCCAAGAAAGTAGGAGATGATGCCACTTGAAATTGTATAAGGTTGAGAAATAATTTACAACTCCCAGGTAAGGATAAGAGCCCTCTATACTTGATAGGGGTATCTTAGACATATCACCCGCATGGAAAAGGCTATAAACACTCCATTGCCAGCCACCCTCCAAATATGTCATTTTTACTATACGCTTTTACTCAACTGCTTGATTATCTCACTCGACTAGTATTAACTTGAATGTCGGAGTGCCTTAGTTGGGGGCATCTTAGCTAGTCTGATGTTTGTTATTAATTGCAGATCTTAGTCCAAGAAGATGTTATTATTGGATCATTTGACCTCTCTGGTCAAATTAGCCCAAACATAACCTAATTTACTAAAATAGCTTTCAATCTCATCATTTTGGCGCCGTCTGTAGGAACCTTGAGATTGCAATTGAAAAATTGGTAAACACCAGGAGAGCCGTATTTGAGATGGAGGAAAATAGAAGAACAACGTTTCCTCCTCTCCCTTAACCTCAACCTTAACAAGGATCACATGCCCCAGGCCCCAACACCCTACCGGAGCAAGTTATCACCTTGACCATGCTTTAGTCAATGTAGCTTATTAGTGAACAAATCTCCGCCCAGATCTCTGCTTAGCTTTTTGCAGCATTGAATAGGCACATTATCATGCTCGCCCCAACTGGTAGTGCAACTCTGCAATTGCCACCGCTAGAAGAGAGGTTCCCTTAGGATAGCCACAATCGCTTGAAATCTAGGCGCCAGCCAGCCAGAAGAGAAGTAAGCCCCAAGCACCTCCATGGAGAAAATGGGTGACCAGAGCTAATGGAAGAGATTGCTGACTCTATAAACCATTACGTTAGACCTAATTGAGCCCATCAGTGAAATTAGGTTGAACAGTCAAGATTGGACTAGTGCGAGGAAATGGGTGAATCAGCAGATCACACAGCCGGCTTATTCGAGCCCTCGTAGCACGATAGGGTTGAGAGTGTGAGGCCTCAGCTCAACCACAACATAACCCAGGCGAATTGGGAGGAGTAGGAAGAAGTTTCTTACCAAGTGCAGTAGTTGAACAAACACCTCGATGAGATCTCAAGGAGAAATACTGAAAAGGTGCCCCACCCAGAGAGCTCCCAAAGGTCTCGTCAAGAGAGAGGGTCACCTTTTATTTAGGAGATTATTGATGAGTGCATTACCGTTGACGCCAAGGCCCCGATCAGAATCCTTCGATATGATGCCTCAATTGATCCTACTGAGCACTTGATGTAGTTCGAGCATAAGATATAACTACATGGATATAACGAACACATCCATAGGAAGATGTTGTTGGCCACTTTTTAGGGTATAATGCTCAATTGATTTGTCAAACTTGAGCCTCCATCGATATATTCCTAAAGCTCCCCCACACCTATCTTCACACTGTCAAGCAGAACGAGGGGAAGTCCCTTTATGAGTTTTTTACCAGGTTCAACATGGAGGTACTGAAGATTGATAACCCTAGGATCGAGTTCCTGATCGATGTGCTGTTCTTGGGGCTCCAACACAAAGAATGCTCCAATGCTTTAGTGTGAAAGCGCCCACACTCGATGGAAGAGTTGCTTGACTTAGTGGAGATATACATGACCTAAGAGGAAATGAACATGCTGAAGTTCGAAAACCTTGAGATCTAGAAAAAAAAGAATAAGAAGAAAGATGACCAGAAGCATTGAGAGAGAAGTTGATCTCCAATAAAATGCTTCAATGACTACACCCACTGAACATCTCGAGGAGAGAGGTCCTATTTACAATCAAGCATGACAACCTTCTCAAGAAATTGAGAAAACTGATGGAGACGGAAGCAATGAAAAAATTAAAAAAGTATTGCCACTTTCATAAAAAAAAGGGGACATGACACAGATGAATGCTTTTATCTCCAGGATAAAATTGAGAGGTTGATGAGATAAGGCCATCTCAAGAAGTACATGGCTAATCAAATAGTAGAGGGCAAGATCGACCAGACTCCCCATAGAGAAAGATCGGTCAGCCTGAGGAAAGAGGATAAAGGAAAGAAACCAGCCCAAGATAATTGCCTGCCCATTCATGGAGTAATCGACATGATTGCATGAGGTCCTACTGGGGGACTCAAAATTGACAAAGAGGCAGACGCATAGAAGGCTAGAGTCGAACAGGGCTTCTAAGGTTGAGATAATGTTCCACTTGTCCATCAGTGCTAAGCCCATTTCTTTCATTGACATTAACTTTGCCCACCTCAAGGGGAAAAGCGTCAAACACAAAACTGATTGCCTTATGGTTGTCTCGACTGAGATCATCAATTTCAAAGTAAGAAAAATTTTGGTCAACAATGACAGCTCCGCCAATATTATCTTCTTGTCGACTTGAAGAGAATGGACTTGGGCTAGTTGAAGCTTGAGCCTGTTCGTACACCCTTAGTTGGATTTGGGGGCTCAAAAATCTTACCTAAGGGCTCTATCAACTTATCCACCTCATTTGGGGAAAATCCCCATGGGAGAACTCTCATGGTTAATTACCAGATGATCGATGCCCCATTTGCTTATAATGTCATCATTGGTCGACTTGCTTTGAATGATTTTCATGCCATTATTTCCACTTATCACATAAAAATCAAATTCCCGACTTCGACGAGTATAGGCGAACTTCTATGCAACATAAAAGAGGCATAGCGATGTTACACTATTTCAATCGAGTCAAATTAGCAAAAAACTCAACTGCAAATGAAGACCTTGGGGAATGCCCCTGTAGCGGAACCCTAGAAGGGTCAAGCCAGTAAAAAGAGGAAGCTGAAAGATATAAGAGTGGAGCTAGTTGGGGATTTCAAAACCATCGAACTCGAGCTTGGGAACCCTAACAAAAACACTAGAATTAGCACAAACATGGGCGATCGTATAAAATGTCTCATGATCAATTTCTTGAGGAGAAACATTAGCACAAACAAAAGTCAATTTTCATTTTCAATGCAAATAAAAGGAATTTAACTAAATCAAAGAGAAAATATTTTTATTTTTCGTTTTCTCGAGATTTACAATGTCCTGATGAATTGAATATCTATAAAGAATGGAAAATGAGATATAAGTTCATTTAATAGATTTTATACCCTTAAAGTGATTTTTCATAAATTTCTAAAGCCTGTTTATTTATTATACTTATTTGGGCTTCACGAACTTTATAATTTTCAGATTTTTGTGGGCCAAATACATCACATATCACAACTAATTAACTATACTAAAAAAATTGGATGTGTTACATTATGTTTGTGGGTATACTTAATAGACGGCATGTCCACTGGACATTGTTAATTTTGGTTCCTATTATGGAACATGAGATCCCAACAGTGGTAAGTATATATGTAAATAATTGAATGACTGATGCAATTATTATTTTTTTTATTTTTTTTATTTTTGAGATAAAGAATGATTGGTGCCACACATATGTTAAAATATTTTAACATCGTCTAATAATATTTTTAAAATTTATAAAATAATTGTACTTATTTTTACATAATCAAATTTATTCCACAAATTTTACGAATTAAAATAGTGAAAGAGAATGAGCTACCCTTTTCAATTTAAAATCATATTTATTAATTCTCTTGGCTCTTATGGCAAGTTTCAGTTTCCTCTTGTCATTCTGACAAGTTTTCATTTGTGGGAAAGGAAATTATGTTTTCCTTTAACTTGGTTTATCATTTCCATGGAGAAATTCTCGAAATTATCTTTAGCTGAGGAGGAGGAAGGTGGGTTAGAGTTTGAAGAAACAAATGAAGATACACCCACGGATCTCCAATGGGCAGTTGTTTGTCGACTCTTAACAGATTGTGTGATTAATTGCAATGCTATGAAGAATATATTAGTCGCACTTTGGAGATCGATAAAAAGGGTTTACATAAAGGAACTTAGTTCCATGTTGTATCTATTCATGTTCTTTCAAGAAATTGATATGAGAAGGATGTTGGACATAGACCGTGGACGTTTGATAATCATCTACTCTTTTGCAAATATTTACAAGTTTTGGACCAACTTCAAAAAGTTCACTTTAAGATTCTTTATTTCACTTCATATTTCAATTTGCTGTATTTATGTCAAGTGTATCTGTTTCTTAATTAATTATTTTTATAAGAAAATATTTTATACACGTGTCGTATAGTTATGAAATGAAATAGAAGATGGAATAAAGAATGAAATGGATGATTTATTCCGCAAAGGTTTTCTTTATTCCATGCATCTTTTTGGATGTAGATATATGATTCTCCTTTTGGATGTTTGAAATTGTCTGCAGAGATATTGGGAATTATATTAGAAAATTTATCTTAGCTAATCCAAGTAACTTCGGTGGAACTTTGCACACATATTTGAGAATTAGAGTGGAAATTGATGTCCGACTACTCCTTAAGCGAAGCGTAAAGATAAAAAAGATAGCCGGAGATTGGGTTTGGGTTGGTTCAAATATGAGGGGCTCCCCACCTTCTACTTCGTATGTGATAAACTGAGCTGCAGTGAAAAATTTGATGAGACATTATATATATGATCATCATGTAAAAATTGTAGAGAAATCGTACGTAGTATAGATGCGAACGCCTAGTAGACGAGCTCTAGGCCAAATGCATTATAAAAATGTGTCAAAAAATTGGTCAGTATAGATTATGTAAGGGCATGTATATACGATATTGTCAATTTTGGTCCCAATTTGGGAACATGACATTCTAGCCTAGTAAGTGCATAAACACATCAATTAGTCGTTGAGTTCATGGAATTGTATTATTTTTTTCATTTACAAGAAGCTAGGAAAGAAGTTACTTTGTGAAATAATTCAATAATTGGTGTATTTTTTTTTAAGAAGTATTTGTCCTTTTTTTTTATTTTATGCACACGCAGATCAAGATTCATTAGATTAAAATTCATAATTTCACAATTTAAGTGTTAGATTATGCTGTTTAATCAATGATCACTTGACTGAAAAAAAAGAAGTATTTTAGTTGATATATCTAAAAGAGGTTATAATGTGAGCCTATTTATTACTTTGGAAAGGGATCAGCTTGAAAATTATAAGCATAATTAGACTAATATATTAAAGACTCTTTTTTTTACTTTTTAGGAGCCAATGGATGCACATCAATGTTTTTTGTGGTGACACTATTAGATGTAAATTGGTCCCCTTTACACATAGATGGTGGCCATAGACTAATATATCCATATGTTAAAAACCATGTTTTGAAAATCGGATTGATCGATCATATTCGTGATCAAAGGCCAATTCAGTTTGGTTGAAATATAAAAATCGGCGACAGTCAAAATTGGTTTAATCAAATACTGATTCAACTGATTTTTTACTGGTTCACTTATTTACCTTTTTTTGAAAATTTAAAAATTATTTTTTTAAAAAAATGAAAAATGTAAAAGAGAAAAAAGAAATTATGAGTTGAAAGACGATGATTAAAGATTTTGGATATGTAATTTTTTAAAACATGAATTTATTTTCTTGCAATTTAATGAAGTGATAGCTCTATGTGAATGCTTATATTTAATTTGTTATTTTATTTTATTTAATCTCTCTTAGATTATGTTGAATATTTAGTATAAAAGAATTTATTTTTACTTGGAGTTGAAAAATGAAATGAATTATTACTTAAATTAATGTAAAACATTATTTTTTATTCATAGTTGACTAATTGTGAAATAGTATTTTTTTTTCCTGAAAAATGTATTTAAAGATAAGTAAGTTGAAATTTTTTCAAACAATATTCTTTCTATGTCATTGGAAGTTTTATTTTTGGTTAATATCAAAATATTATATATATATATATATATTTATAAAATTAATTATAATTATTACGTTATTATGGCATCATACTGGTCGAACCAGTAGTCTAACCGTTTGAACTAATAGCTAATAACGTTGTCAATTCTTTGTTCAATCCAATTTTAAAAACATTGGTTAAAAATTAATAGTTTTGGAATAGTTTATAGTGGCTCACTCTATCATAAGTTCAACCATTTTTTTTAAGTAATTTTTACTACGGTAGCCAACAAAACAATATATCATGGATCCGAGCTATCCATATTTGTGTGTATATATATAATTCCATCAAAGGCTACATTACACAGTTTATAAATTGTTCTCTTTTCCTATGCATAGTAATACATTTTCATAAAGTTAAATTTTCTAATCACAAAATTCATTAAAATAATATCATCGTATCACCTTTGAAATTATTAATTCTGGAGCTATTTAGATATGTTCAAGCTATCTCAAATTCAATAAAAAAATTCATCAAATTGAAGCCTTTCTTTTTCCCTTTGTTCATCTTTTTTTCATGCGAAAATACTTGTTACTTTCTTTGCAAGTACACAGTTGCTTCCAAGTTTCACAGAAATATTCACTAATTTTCATAGGATATCCCCACACAATAGCACAAATCAACTATAATATCACCAAATTACACCTCTTCCAAACCCCCAATACTGTAGCTCATTATGTTGCACTTTCTTGCATACTTTTCCACCTATAAATATTCCTCAATACGCACCCAAATTCCACCAATTCTCATACATTTTCTAACATTTTTCCAATCAAAACTAGTCATGGAAGCCCAAATTTGGTCTACTTGTGCCATAGTTTGGCTCATGATTTTATTTGTGTACGCCCTGACAAAAATTCTTCGACGCAAAAAGCTCAATTTGCCACCCGGCCCAAAACCCTGGCCTGTTATTGGTAACCTTAACCTCATAGGCTCCCTTCCCCATCAATCCATCCACCAACTCTCCCAAAAATACGGGCCTCTAATGCAACTCCAGTTCGGGTCTTGTCCGGTGGTGGTCGGCTCCTCTGTGGAGATGGCGAGAACCTTCCTCAAAACGATGGATATCACCTTCGCCTCGCGGCCTAAAACTGCCGCCGGAAAATACACAACCTACAATTATTCCAACATCCTCTGGTCACCCTACGGACCATACTGGAGACAGGCCCGAAAAATGTGCTTGATCGAGCTTTTCAGTGCTAGAAGGCTTGAGTCGTACGAGTATATCCGGACCGAGGAAATGAATTCTCTACTTATAAAGGTGTTCAAATCCTCGGGGAAACCTTTTCCTTTGAAGGATTATCTGTCCACGCTGACCTTAAATGTGATCAGCCGCATGGTTTTGGGGAAGAGGTATCTGGATGAAGCCGATGAAAACGCCATCGTCTCGCCGGAGGAGTTCAAGAAAATGCTGGAAGAGTTTTTCTTGCTGAACGGAGTTCTGAACTTCGGTGATTTGATTCCTTGGATCAGTTTTCTGGATTTGCAGGGTTATGTTAAGAGGATGAAGATTTTGAACAAGAAATTCGACAGGTTTTTGGAGTATGTTCTTGATGAACATGACGAAAGAAGGAAGATGAAGGAGAACTACGCGAGCCGGGATATGGTGGATGTGTTGCTGCAACTCGCCGAGGATCCCACTTCGGAGGTCAAACTGGAGAGGCTTGGAGTCAAGGCTTTTACTCTGGTATAACTACAGGACAAGTCGAGTTATCTAATGAGTTTAGCCGGCAACTTATTCTTGTTTTTGTTCTTGTTTTTTTTTTTGGAAACCCTTTTTTAATTGAAGGTAAACTTAGTTTATGTTTTTGTCTGTGTTTTGGTCGAATTGTGGATACTAATCTAAGAAAATGTATTGAATAGTGGGTAGGGGGAATGTGATGTTAATTTATTTTTGTTTTGGGGGTTTGGACAATATATTTTAGAATAAAATTATTTAATTGAAAATTTTTTGGTGGGGGATAAATTTACTATATATTTCAAATGTCACTTTTTGTTGGGTTAATGGGTTGAAATTGAATTTTTATAATTATTATTTATGTATTTATGTAGTTTTAATGATTTGTGTATATATGTGTATTTTGAGGATGATATTTTAGGGGTAGTTTTTTTAGTGTTTTGGATAATCGTGAATTGGGGCATGTACTGTTGTAATATGGTTTTGTTCTAAAAGTTGAAAATATTGTGAGAAAAACTAAACAAATATAACCTTATGTTTATATAGAGGAAAAAGTGTAGGCACTTCTTAAAAATATTCTCCTAGTATATTGTAATTTTGCAAAAATTAACTATATTTCAGGATTTGCTGGCGGGTGGGACAGAGAGTTCAGCTATGACAGTGGAGTGGGCAATTTCCGAGCTCTTAAAGAAGCCTGAGATTTTTGAGAAGGCAACTAAAGAGCTTGATTGTGTTATAGGGCAAAATAAATGGGTAAAAGAGAAAGATATACCTAATCTTCCTTATATAGAGGCCATCGTCAAAGAAACCATGCGTCTGCACCCGGCGGTACCAATGTTAGTACCTAGACTAGCCCGCAAAGATTGCAAGGTATATACTATTTATTTAAATTTATAAATTATTAAATCATACATGTGAGATATTATTTATTTATTTTATAATATAATTATATATTCTATAGGTAGCTGGATATAACATTTTAAAGGGAACTCAAGTGTTGGTTAATGTGTGGACAATTGGAAGGGATCCATCACTATGGGAAAGTCCAACTGAATTTTGTCCGGAGAGATTTATTGGAAAGGTTATTGATGTAAATGGTCAAAATTTCGAATTTTTGCCATTTGGGTCGGGCAGAAGAATGTGTCCAGGCTATAGTCTGGGCAGAAGAATGTGTCCAGGCTATAGTCTCGGCCTAAAGATGATCCAGTCAAGCTTAGCTAACCTCTTGCATGGATTCAAATGGAAATTACCAGACAACATGAGGTCCGAAGAATTGAATATGGAGGAAATTTTTAGGCTTTCTATTCCAAGAAAGATCCCACTTGTTACTGTGGTGGAGCCTAGGCTTCCACTTGATCTCTATTCTCTTTAATTTTGTGGCTTGTTTTTGGATCTTTTATAATGTCATGCAAGTAAGAATGTATTTTTAATAATGTGATGCTTTGACGATCAAATCATTAACGTCCCAGCACCTAGTACATTTGAAGTGAAAGAAAATAAATTTTATTTCTACTTTTCTTACTAAAATTTATGGTTCAGATATATAAAACTATTTCTCTTTTGAATTTTCAAGAAAAGTAAGATTGGTATAAATGCTCAATCGAATTAATGGATACAATCAAAAGTGGATTTTTGCTTTCAATGCAAATAAAAAGAATTTAACTAAATTGAAGAGAAAATATTTTTATTTTTCTTTTGTTACAAGATTCACAATGTTTTTAGAAGTTGAGTACCTATAAAGGATGAAAAATGAGATATAAGTTCATATAGTAGATTTTACGCCTTCGAAGTGATTTTTCATATCTTTTTGAAGTCTGTTTATTTACTTTACTTATTTGGGCTTCACAAACTTTATAATTTTTATGATTTTATGGGTCGAATGCATCACATATCAAAACTATACTAGAAAAGTTGGGTGGGTTACATCATGGGTATACCCATTTATTTATCTTTTTTAATTTTTGAACAGGGAATCGTTTCCAATTTAATTTGAATACCATGCAGTCATGAATTTACTCCCGATCTAGAATTAGGATTGATGCAATCAAAATTGCTTCGGCCTCCACATCGCTCACGCGGCTAAGGTTACAAGCATGCGTAATTGAACTTGATGATACATCATGGGTATACTTGATGGACGGCATGTTTATAAAATATTGTTAATTTTGGTCCCAATTACGGAGCACAAGATTCTAACATTGGTAAATACATATGTAAATAATTGAATGACTGATGCAATTATTTTTTCTTTCTTTTTTGGGGATAAAGAATGATTGACGCCACATATATATTAAAATATTTTAACGTGGGTTAGTAATATTTTTTAAATTTATAAGATAACTTCTTTTACATAACCAAATTTATTCCACAAATTTGACAAATTAAAATAGTGAAAGAGAAAGAGTTGCCCTTTTCAATTTAAAATCATATTTAATTTCGTCTCTTATGACAAGTTTCAGTTTCCTCTTGTCATTCTGACAAGTTTTCATTTGTGGGAAAGAAAACTATCTTTTCCTCTAAGTTGGTTTATCATTTTCATGGAGAAATTCTCGAAATTGTCTTTAGCTGAGGAGGAGGAAGGTGGGCTGGAGTTTGAGGAAACAAAAGAAGATACACCCACGGATCTCCAATGGGCAGTTGTTGGTTGATTTGTAATAGTTTGCCTGATTAATTTCAATGCTACAAAAAATACATTAGTTGCATTTGAAGATCGATAAAAGGGGTTTACATAAAGGAACTTAGTTCCATGTTATATTATATTTTAATTTGTTGTATTTATATCAAGTGTATCTATTTTTTAATTAATTATTTTTATAAAAAAATATTTAATATACGTATTATATAATTGCAAAATGAAATAGAAGATGGAATAAGAAATAAAATAAATGATAAAATGTTTCCTCCATACATCTTTTTGGACGTAGATATATAATTTTCCTTTTAGATTCCTGTTAGAAAGTGTTTGCAAAGATATTGAAAATTATATTAGAAAATTTATTGAAGTTGATCCAAATCACTTCAATGGAACTTTGCACGTATATTTGAGAATTAGAGTGGAAATTAATGTCCAACTACTCCTTAAACGAAGCATAAAGATAAAACAAGGATGCGAACGCCTAGTAGACGTGCTCCAGTCCAAACGGGGAGAAGTGGCTACATCTAAATCGGAGTAACGCAACAGCTTAAACCATGGAGGAGGATAGCTCGACGGATAATGCATGTACCCCATTTTGGCCGGATTTTAGGATTAGTGCAAAAGGGAAGGAAATCGCGGACTTCAATCAAGGAGTTTAACAATGGTACTAATCATAAGTGACATGAAAGGACATCGAATGGATGACAACGTTGAGAACCATAAGATGTGTTTGTTTGTAAATTGAAGTATTTTGTTAAAATATTTTGGCAAGATCATTTTTGAATAGTGTGGTTGAAAAATATCATGGTTGATTATTTGTATTTCAAAATTATTTATATATGTGTACGTATAAATTGGGTAGCGGGGACAAAAAAATAAGAGGTTTAGATGTTGCGGAATGGGTAGGAAATGAATTTGGAGGGTATTTTGAATTTTTTTGGGTGCATTTTAAGAGTAGGATTGAGAAATGTGTATGATTTATTTATTTATATTTTGTAAGTTAGAAAATGAATTGGGAATATGTAAAAAAACATTACCTAGAAATTGGATGTAAAATGGGCATTTTATGCATATGGATCAAATTGAGATGATGGGCTCAAAAAAAGATTTAGAGACAGGTGCTGGTCCAGAGGCCTGCTTAGACCAATGTGGCTGTTGTGCTTTGCTGTGGGTGCTGATATTTTGCCTTGTTCTAATAATTACCATCATTGTATTTATGAAGATAAGTTAAAAAA
>JACGDI010005178.1:826139-873956 GCA_014898725.1 Jacaranda copaia
TTTTTTTTTTTTTTTTACCTGTCATGACGTATTCAGGAGCAGCGTAGCCATGTGTGCCCATTACACGTGTTGACACATGTGTGTCGTCCCCCTCCGGCCCATCCTTGGCTAGCCCGAAATCAGAAAGCTTAGCATTATAGTCCTGTAGCAGATGAATCAAGAATGTTAGAACATTGAACTAAGGCAACTATGTTAAAAGTATGAAATATGACTGAATGAGGGGAAATTATTACGGAATCAAGAAGGATGTTTGAAGTCTTGAAATCGCGATAGATCACTGGTTTCTGTTCTCCATGGAGAAAAGCTAAGCCCTTTGCTGCACCAAATGCAATCTTCATTCTTGTCAACCAGGGCAGTGAACTGGTATATCCTGAAATAATCAGAAAAGAAGCATAAATAAACATTAGTTCCTCACTATTTTCTGCTAAATATATATATGTTTCTTAGGAACTTGGGATGATATGCTTACTTCGGAACAAATGATTTTCTAAGTTTCCTCTGGTCATATATTCATAAACAAGAAGCCTGTGCTCATTCTCACAACAGTATCCAATCAGCTTCACAAGATTGGGGTGCCTCAGTTGCCCAAGTAAGACAACCTCAGTCTACAATTTTCCAAACATAGAAGTCTTAGAAAACTATCCCTTTTAGCAAAAGTTAAGAATGAGCTTTAAAAAAGAGGAAAAAATAAAACAGAATATATAAGTTCTCACCAGCCATTCTCTATGGCCCTGACCACCTTCCAAATCAAGCAACTTGACAGCAACAGGCTGAGCCTCCAATCCAGGCCTACACTTATCATCCACAAACCCCTTGTGGACCGGCCCGAACCCGCCTTCACCAAGAAAATTGCTTGATGCGAAGTCATTTGTGATCACCTTGAGCTCTGCCAGTGTGAAAATATGAAGATTTGAAGCAAGTTTTGAATTGGAGAGATCACTAGCACAAAGAGGCGAACCGGGATCACTTATATCAGAAAGTGATATCCTTGAGTTAGAATTCTGAATAGAAACTTGGCTTCTTGAATCCATATTCTGGCTGATATTGGCCTTGAAACAAGAAGGAAAAATTGATCTCCATGTCTTGTTCTTGATGGCCATTTCTAGAATTACAACTTATGGAACTGAAAAGGGATGCTATATTCTTTCTATTTATAGCAAAATTTCCTGTTTTCTTATTTCTGCTGAAATCATTTAAGGACTAGAAGGAAGATACTTCTTCTTCTCTTTGTTCTTGATTTTGAACCAGTACATATATATATACTGAGGGCACAAAGGAGTTTTGTGTCTTTTCCAAGAATTTCAGAGGCAAATATCATAGTCTTTTGTCTTGACTTGGAAATCACTTTACTCAAGTACTACTTTTCTGGGAGGAAAAAAGGGTGTGTGAATATTTATGTGTCACTGTTTAAATTCAGGCTTCCTGGTTTTGGCCTTAAAAGCCCAAACAGAGTTTCCATGCAGTTTCAGAAAATTTGTGTTTTAGGGTCTAAGTTATATTATGACTTTATCCATACCAAAAAAATTTTCCACAACTTGTTAACATGATGCCTTAATTAGGAAATTCTAAAGCAAATCCTTAGGGATTTCAATTTTAATTAACCCCTAATGTACGTAACTCTCAGGATCTTTTTTTTCTAGAAAAACTTAATATTTGTATTTACCTGTTCTGAATATGAAGTACAGTGATATTAATATTATTTTCGAATGATAGTTTTACATAATATTCATATTGAAAAACGTATTTTATTGTTGTGTGGAGTTTGATATTTAATTTTTTGCTTGATAATGGAAGATAGAATTTCATAGGTATAGAATGATGATTAAAAGTTTTTCTTAAAAAAGGGCTAGTTTTAATATATTATTGTTGTTTAATGACATAAATTCCTTTTATTTTTTAAACTTAAGTAGAAGAAAACTAATGTACCTCAGTCAACATAAGTTGCAGTCATGATGAGACAGTACAAATTGGACCCTTCAATTCCTTCCTCTGCACAAAAATCATGGTATGAGTTCCTTCCTATGGAAAAAATAAACCAGCCATTGGAATCATAAGTCAAGTCCTAGTTCTAGCAACCTAACTTTCTTTCACATTTTATTTTTTAAAAATAATTTCACGACTTGCATTTTATTTTTGAAAATTCCTAAAAGATTTTCTCTTTTGACAAGATGATATCATATACAGAAATTAATAAGCCATCAAATGAATTTAGTAATTGTAATGCATATTGTATGATGTAACGCAGTTAAAGTCATTTCTCATAAATAATGACAATTAAATAATTATTGTAAACTATTGTCCCTACGTATAATATGACGGCACATACTCAATTCCTGTCTATAATAAAATTTGAAAGAATTATGTAATGATGACATAATATAGTCGAATTAGATGAAGTCAGAGATACATTGTGAAAAAATTTTCATTTTATATAATTTAAATATATTTGAAACCCGATTGATGTATTGGACTTGGAATGTGTATGGATTTGGAAAAAGTTGGTTATTTAATTTGATAATTCATAGAAACTTGGGGGAATTCTTGACTAATAATACCTCTCCCCTTTTAAGTTCAATGATTTCATAAGACTTGGTAGGTAACAAACTTATAGTGGAATATCTTAAATATATTTTTTTAGGAGGTGACTTGAGATGTTTCCCATTGCGCTAGAGAAATTCAAATCCACACTACAATATGTTGCATTTCTTTCCAAGGACCAAAGTCTTTCTTTTTATTAAATAAAGGAAAAGGGTAGAGCATGTTCGGTTACGTTTTCATTTCTATTTTTCGTATTTTCAAAATTTAAATAGTTAGAAAAATAAATTGAAAATGAATTTGTATTTAGATAGTTTGCTGGAAAAGTAATAATTATATAGAGTTTAGTAGGCTATAAGTGGAAAATGTGTTTTAAGATAAAAATTAATTAGAATTTTGACGAAAATAGTAATAAATTGTTGATAATTCATTTTTAAATAATAAAAATGAGTAAAAATAAATTTAAAAATATAAACAAACAAGCACTTAATTTCGACAAGAGACCTAAATTTTCTTGTGAATGAGACAATTGGATGAAAATGACAATCACACACAAGGGTGTTTTTAGTGGGTCTACTGTGGAGTAATTATTACATTTTTTGGATTTTGATAAAGATAATTGTGGTCAAGTACAATATAGAATTCTTGAAATGTTAGATATAATTATCATAAAAGTCAATAATCCAAGGGTTTATGCGGAATGATTCAAAATAAATGTGAATGATTTATTTAGACAAGATACAATCAACTCAAAATATTTAAAATAATACGATAATTTAATGTGACCAGCGAAATAAATTAAAAATCTATGCTGTGGGTAAAGTATTCTGAATTTATTTTCTCAATTTTGCTATCATATATAATATGCTTTTTTTTATTTTAAACAAAGTTTTTATATCCTTAACATTATTAATGCATCATAAAATAAGAAAATAAAATATTAATTAAAATAAAAATTTTAAATCGTGAAACATGAACGACGCCCAAATTTGTTTCTATCAAAAACACACACACAAACGTGTGGGTGGCTGTGTGTGTGTGTTTGCGACCAGGTCAGCACGCGTCATCATATGTGAAATGTCAAGGAGGAAAGAAAGGGCCTCATGCGCCGTAGTAAAGCCAATCAGTCTCTACTTTTGAAACAAACCCAAATAGTTTTGGACACATGTTGTATTCTCTACCCACCCTTTATTCCTCCCCTGCCAATAAGAATTAATTTTAGATTTTGTGACTGAGGTTGCTACATTAATCCCCAAATTCTTTTTTTGTTTTTGAAATATTATCATATCTATATGTATTGATGAAGAATTTTATTTTTAGCAAATATATTTTCATCATATCTCGAAGACAAAATATCTACAAAAAAATCTACTTTTAAGCCTTACATTATTATTTCAATTGTTTTAAAATATTATCAATATTTACATGCACTGATGAAAAAATTTGTGCTGAGCAAGAGCATCTTCACCACGCTTTAGAGGGTGGGTGAGATAGAGAAACTTACTTCTGAGTTCTGAGCGCTCTACACGCTTGATTCATCAATATGAGATAAAATTAAGTATTATCATAGCCCTCAATTGAGGGGTATGTAAAGAAGTTCATAATCGTTGTTCCTATGTAAACACGAGATGCTAGTCCAGCAATTTCAAAGTATTATTTTACTAACACGCATTCATGTGGAATCTTATTTTTAAAAAAAACACTTTAAAAGAATGATGTGAAAAATAAATCAATTTTCAAACACCGTACTTCTTAATTCGTTGATGTGGTACAATAAAACAAAGTATTCTAGTGAGAGTAAATTATTAAGGAAAAAAAAAAAACTTGCTTCTTTTCTTCATTAAAATTTAAAGCCTAACGTAGCCAAAAATTCAAAAAGTTCTAAGGAAACAACGGACGCCGTCTGTGTAGACTTGAGCACAAACTCATTTTTCAGGCAGCAGTCGTCCTGTGCAGACAAACACATAGACGAGGTTCTCTGGATCTCAAGTTGGAAAAACAGTCCAAATTGGGTTCCCCACGACACAAATATACGTACAAATTTGTGTCCACATACTATGAAGAAACAATTTATTATTCCAACACGAGTTTCTTCTCTCCACTCTTCAGACATCAGCATGGACTGTGATATAAAGTTTATGACCAGTATAGGGGCAAAAATGGTAGGCCATGCCGGCATGAAAATGGGTAATAGCTGGATGTTGAGCCTGCGGGACCGGCGTTGATCCAAGAATATCATCCACTGACTCGAGGTTGTTAGTGCTATAGCTTCATTCATATTCAACTTCCAGGAAGTTCATTTAAACTCGACTTTCTTACTTCTGTGAAAGAGAAAGGTACCTCCCTTTCGGCCGATGATATGGAGAGGAATTCAAACTCCAACATTTTGAACTACAGACCCCATCTCATCTTAACTGGATCTATTCCTAAAAACACCTGAGAAATGGTAGTAACTAGTAAAGCACTCAAGAGAATATATAGAATTGGAGCTATATAAGTAATTAATGAATAAAATCAAGTTAAACAAACACAAGACTGCATTCTAGAGAACGTTTTAAGCTCCAAAGCTCAATAATGAACAGAAAAACATGCTTTTGTCCTTTCTTGACACAACAAAACTGCTCGCTTCCACACTCATTCCCAAGAGCGAAAAAGGAAAGGAAAGAGAGTGCAACGGAGAAGATAGTTATAAAACCAGAGGTCCAGAATCCTAGCCTTCTTATGGACCGGCCATCCTTGCTGATTCTAGATATGATGAGCACCAAAATTGACAGATAACATTTCATAAGGCAACAATGGGACATCCGCAAATTTACACCTGCCATGCGAAGGGAACGAGACCACATTAGCCGCTAAAAAAGATTGATAAGATTCAAGCAACTTATTCCATGCAAAAGCATAGCTGTCTGCAGCCATACCTCATTGTCCATGATAGCCAAACAAGTTATATTTACACGAAAAAGACCTGCAATTTTGCACTAAGAGCTCTTTAAACATGAGACCACGTTCTTGGGGCACATAAATTTGCAAGGGAACTGGATGGCACCAACTTTTTGATGGACAATATATGGACAAGCAACCAGCTAAACCATCGGACCTTTAGCGTCACAAGGAGTCTGCAAGACCATTGTCGAATAGCTATCTGAAAACCAAGCTACCATTTTGTTGTGGTCTCAACTTTTCAATAAGAGACTGATAGAAGGATTTCAGTGCCTTTAAGTCATTACCCTGTTAACAGAAACAAGGCCCATTAACTCCATACACACACACATGCACGCGCGCGTGCAATTCAAATAAACAAAAGCAAGGTTTAAACAAAAGCAAGTGTTGTTAAACCCTATCGAAGTTAAAGACTTATTTAAAACTGAAGCTTTTACAAATGGCGACAAATTAATTCCTGAGTTGATTTACTTTTGCGGAAAGAGTCAAAAGCATAATATTATACCTGCAGTTTTTGACAATACTGCTCTGCCAAGTCTTGAGGGCAATGAACATTTGGAAAACCTTTGGATACAAAATTTAGAAGAAAATCATTGCCAAATTTCTCATACATGACCTTTTGAGCTTGTACTATTTCTCCAAACAAGCCCACCTACCAAAGAAAGCCACAACAAAATGAAATGGTTATGTATTTAGAGAGCAGCCGCCAATTTGACAGAATTATGATTTATTGTGATGCAGTGAGAATTTTGCAGCCAACAGAGAGATCCTACAGCATTCGGAAAAATTTTTTGTTCTACAACCAAAAAATTAATCAAGTATCAAATCGTAACACAGCTGTACCATATTCACCTATTTCAAACAGAGATTTAATTATATGTCCTCTCTCCTGTAACATTAATTTCGTCTCAATGATGCACCAACATAACGTTACACTAGCTATTTCATACATGCATATAAAATTGCTCTCATCAGCGGAATGAACTTACAGTATTTGCATCGTGAAACTCAAATGATTTGTCTAGCACACTGTACAGGCAACAATTCATTGCAAATGTTTCAATTATGAAACTCTGGAAACCAGGTACCTGAAAAATAGTTTTACTTTAGTATTCTGGAGAAATTAACCCTGCAGTAACGGTACTTCGAGTAAGATACCTTTTCTTTGCCATAGGGACCAGAACACCAATCTTTGATTAGCCTGATGAATATTTGAACACATGCCTGAATGATGTATAAAGTCTATATATTAGACTCATCTTACAATACCCCATAAATTACAGATCTCAAAACACAAAACTGTTGCACATTCCCATGGCATGAAATTTATGGAAATTTAGGTAGCACACCTTCCTTACAAGGATATCCTTATGATTACAGCATGTGTATAGTAACAACTGCATCATCAAATTCAGGTATTCAATACTTTTGGAGGATAGGAAAATCGACGAGAGGTCATGTGTGGCAATGACATGCAGAAATGTAAAGAATGTTCTCTGAAGCTCTTGCAATTCACGGATTTCCTGAAACAAAGATCCATAATGAGATTTACAGCACAACTGATTACAAGCTCAACAGAGAGATTTGCATTAGAAGTAATCACTTGTGTAAGATAAAAAAGAACATGTTTAACACTAAATGGACAACAGGCTCAACTGCATATACAATACAAGTAAAACCACCACTGAAGTGATATAGAGTTATGAAGCCCCTCTGCCCGTTTATTAAGTAGATGAAAGAAACAAAACAAATTTTAGGAGGGGTCATACACACATCTGTATTACAAGGAACCTATAGAAATAGGTAGAAGAAGCAGAATAGAAATCCCTAAGGATAAAGTAAATGAAATGCGCTATGTGATGCTTCAAGGTGACATTCTTGTGCTTAACGATTCACTATAGTTCGAAGATCAAAATCCTCTCACACTCCAAGCTCCCAGCTAAGAGGGGATGCATAATACTCTCAAGGTTGTCCAAATCCATATCGGCATCAAATTCTACCATATAAGTTGACAAGTTCCATTAGGATATCTTCATTCTTGCTGCCAAGTCCGGTTATAAATAATTATGCACTTGAGCAATTAAAGTACCTTAGGAACAAGTTCACATACCTCAGCACAGCTGCCTGGTCCCCACTGAATATCACTCCTTGGGAGAATATTAAATGCCCTACTAGCAATAGCAGGGTATACTTCTTCCAATATGTCACGGACCAAAGTACCAAATTTGCGGATAAGCTGGTTAAGCAGTAAAACAAACTGCACCACTTCCTTGGGCTGCATAATAGAATTACCAAAATTGAAGGGCTCAACTTCACAACATAGAAGTGTGGGGAGAGATAAGTAGATGATAAGAAACGTGATTTTTGTATAAGAAAGTATCACAAAATAAGGAATGTAACGAAGATCAAGGATTCTTTCCCCAACCCCATACTCACATAAAAAAGTAATTATATGAAATGTAAAATTAAAGAAAAGTCATGTGAACACTAGCTGATAACATAACTTTCACATGTGAGCAAGAGGAATAGAGTGTTTTATCATAAGCCTGACAATAAAACACATAATACAAACACACACATAACTCACCTTCTATCCTAGCTAGATATTTAGTAAAATCTTGTACAAGTTGCATATGCAATATGACTGACTGGATAAAAATCATAGATGAACCCAACAAAAATAAACACCATGGAAAGTTTAAAAAAGTGGACTAACAAAAAGAAAACCACTGTTCTAGCCAGTCATTCAGAACAGATGAAGACCAAATCTCAATCAGCTTAATTTATACCAGTTTACCCACAACTACAAACATCCAAAGTTCAGTAATTAGAGCATGGGAAATTGTGATTTGGAAGGCAAATCCTCATACCTCACTTTCTGTTAGCAACTGGCCTAGCGCCTTCGGAAGATAAGGAAATACAGAAGCTCCCAAAGTGTCCACCATACGGTGAATGAAAGATGTGACCTAGCAAAACGAAGTGCCATTGGACAGAGTTCTGTAATGCAGCAATCATGTGGAAATATCTGTAATTCATACTCCATGATCCAAAATTCATACCTTACACCGGAGGGGTTCCACCTTTGGGAAGACAACAAGTATTTGAAGGAGAAGATCCAAAGTCTATATCGAGGAACCAAGTCATTAGAATGTAGAGAAATGAACAAAAACATTACAACTACTACACAGACATAAAAGAATAAAAAGACAGCTCCATAAGATTCAGCACATAATCTGCTTTATTTGAACCAGAACGCATAACATAATTTACAATTATCTTTTTTATGCAGAGGCATGGAATTATAAGAACTGATAGACAGGAAGAAGACACAAAGCAAGCAGGATGGAGAGGAACAAACTGTGGAGAGGTGCATATCTGTCTGGGCGTGCCAACGCATGTGTGTGAGTGCATGTGAGAGTGAGGGGGGGCAGAGGGCATTGGAGGAATAAGAGAGCGTGCTACTGGGTGATGATCAAAACCCCAAATTAAGAATATAAACATCATATTTATTTATCCAACAAACTCAAAATACACTGCACTAAATAACTATATAAATTTACTGATGCAGATACTTGAATGTTAAAGTCAAGACTTGAACTAACCTTTTTGAATATAAGACCAATTTCAGGGCGACTAGCAGTTACAAGACGCTCGCTGAATCCCTGGATCACACAGAAAGCCATATTTTCATGGTAAATATGTATACAGAATTGTCAAATACAATCTCATCCTTGGCAGACTCAAACTAGAAAAATAACTGTTACTAAAAAGGTAACATTGTTTCACTAGTTTTTTATGCTGTAGATTTTTTATCAACCCAAATAGGCAAAACAAAATCTCATGAAAATTATATTCATGAAAGAAAAACGGGAACTAGACCAACCAAAACACAACATGACATAAGAAACTTGAAAGGCAGATAAAGACCTTGCTAAGAGCATTAATGGCCATAATTATTTGCTGGAGTGTTTCAATCTGTGCAAAAGACTCTTCAGGATTTTGACATTTGCCATTTGAGAGGGCCACCTCAACCTGCACGAGCATATAAATTTCAGTTCAGTTTAGTTTTCTACCAAAACCCAAATAAAAGCAGAATCATTTTCGTAGACTCCCAAGGGAAGTCCCAAAATAGTATAAAGACACAAATAGTGCTGTATGCAAGAACACTTGACCTGCTGACAAAGTGGATTTAACAGTGCAGAAAGATATTCGGTTTGCTTCTCAGGGGGCACATCTTCCATCCCAATTAACAAGCCAATTGCCTGTAGAACAAAAAATACAACTTAAGATGGGAGCATCAACTATCTAATTGAGTCACATATTTCTATACATAAAACCAACCTCAAAAATGTGACTTCCATCTTCAGATCCCAAAGTTTCCTTTGAAGCACTGCCCATTCTTGTAAATTGTGCGAGTGTATCGTGTAGACTCTGATATTTTTATGCAAATGAGGCATCAAAAAGAAATTAGCAATTGTAGCAGAAGTACATATTTTTAAAGCATATGCTGCAGAAAAGGAAAGAAGGAGAAAAAGTAAAAGGGGGGAAAACAGCAAGGAAAAAAAAAAGGCACTGGAAAACTAAGAGGCAGAATTACTACCTGCAAGATTGTCTCAATGTAAGGCACAAGCTTTGATTTGAGCAATTTCACAACCCTCATGAAAAGATAACTTGCCCTTTGAGTCACATTGACATTTGGATGGTGTATACCTCTCTCATCAAGAAAGGCGCCCAATGCTTTTGGAATATATTGTGTATTCTCTGATACAAACTTCACATATCTTGCTATTGTATCCAAATACACAAGTGCAACGAGTCTGTTGGAGTGGCAAGGAAATTTTGTAGATAAAAGCATTGAGACCAATTCTCCCAGTGGACCACTGCCAGTCCTGATTGCATAATCACTTAATGATTCTCCAAGCGCAAAAAATAAGGAAAGAGAAGCTTCAACTTCCTCAGCGTTGATATCTTCTGAGGATGAAACAGAGCTGGTCAATGAATTTCTGATAAATATTTGAGTCAGATCTGGTGCAACACGACCTATATTGCGGAGCAATACAAATAAATCCTTCCGAAACTCCACCATCCTATCTTCTTCTTCCTGCCCAATCTTGTCTAACGTGTCCAGATTATTGCGGTACATGGGATCAAACCGAATCTGTGCACGGATCACTTCCAACATTTGGCCCACATGAAACAGCTGTGTCTCTGTCAACACAGAAAGGGTCTTCATTGTGCCAACATAAACTGAGAGAAACTGCACAATGCTGAATGTTGAATCAACTTCACAGTTCTGCATGACATAGAAAACCGATGGCAGAACCTCATTTAGGAGTTCTAAAGAAACTTCCTTACCATCCTCTGAGCTCAATCGCTTGGAACATTCCAAAACTTCAGTCGCATAACCAGTGAGCAATGAAGCTACAGTGGAAACCAACTCTGAGTTACTATCCCCTGCAACCAGTCCAAAAACTCTTCTTATCTGAAGGCTTTGCAAAAGAGCAAGCTTTGATTTGGAATCCATCCTTTTCGAAACTACTGCAAGAACAACACCAGCTGCAGCAGCTCGAAGCTGATCCAGCAACCCATCCACCAACATCAGTTCAAACAACAATCGAGTAAATACATCATTGGCGATCAACCCAATGTCAATCCACAAAATGTACCTCCTCATCGAACCCAAAACAGTAGAACACAGCTCAGGCTCAGAATTCCTGTACATGGAAACAATTTCATACCAGGCCTTAACGATCTGAGGCACACACTGCTCCCTCATGGCATCCTTAATCCTCCCCGCCACAGCCACATCATCCCCACTACGCGGATAGTCCAAGCTAATTAATTCGTCATCCAGCATATTCAATACCCGACAAAACATATCAATGACCAGAGGTCCTTTACTTAAATTTGGCAAGAAATCAACAAAAACAGATGACCAGATTAATGGATATTCAAAGTAAATCAACGTCACGAGAACCTGAGCAAGCTTATTCTTTATAAATGCTGGGCCGTCCAATATCCTCACCCAATTATCACCATTAGCACGGACAGGTTCGCCACAAGCCAGCGAGAAGACGGATTTCTTAATAAAAGACTTCTCCTCCAGGGTCATTGATGAGTATTTAACACGAAGCACCTCGTGGAGACACTGCAAACTCCAAAACTGAACCTGGACCAGCTTAGAAAAACACAACTTTTCTATACATATGCAACAAACTGATGGATTCTCTTTAATTTGCTGAATAAAGGCAACAGCTTGCTCTTTTAGCACTGAATTAACCGCACCAGACTCATCAAAGCTTATTAAGATGGCTTTTTCCAGATCATCCATTGCACTCCAAAAACCCTAAACCCTGGGGAGGAAAAATAAGAAATTAAAAAACTCCAAAACTACTCTTGATTGCCCACTTCACGGAGTTCTCACTATTAAGGATTAACTAAACAATTAATTTACCCACTTCTCTATCAAATTGATCTAATGAACAAAACCTCCTTACCTTTGATTAAAGAAATTTTGATTATAGAGCTTAAGTTTGCATAGAGATTCAGCAATGGAGATTAAAATAGTAAGGCTTTTCTAATCCAATCAGGATTAGGGTTTTATAGCTTGCTTGGTGTATATACGGGTGCGTATAAACAGAAGTTGAAAGAAAAGAGAAAAGAGGGGATTGGGGTTTATATAAATTCTTTGAATGACAGCAGAATTTCGAGGACTGAGGGATGGAGGTTTTCCCAACAACTCCTATTTTATATCACCCACTACCCCAATTGCAGAACTAAATCCCCCATTTTTTTGGTTTTTAATTTTTCACCAAATATAATATATATATATATTTCTTTTAATTTTCAACTTATTTAGGCACAAAAAATAGAAGAAAAAAATTAGGATATTTATAGAGTAATAGTCCGCCTTTGCATGCATAAAGTGATCGTTGATTATCTTGAAAGTATAAAATCAGTTAAGCTTGAGAATATTAGTGAAAGACGAGAGTTACAAATTATTTGTGGGGTTATTTTGACAAATTAAATTCTAACATATTAATGTAAAAACTATTATTCTATGAATGTATAACTTCTTTTTTTTCATAATTTATGGAGTCAACGGATTATTTAGGTGTTTGACTTTGATAGCTGCAGTAACAAAATCTAAGTACATGAATTTATATTAAAAAGAAAAATCGGTTTCAAGTTGAACTAAATATTCAATATGTTTTTATTTATATTTTCTTGGAAATTTACTTATTATAATTATTTTTATGGATTAATTTTGTATGTTAACCTAAGTGATTATATATAAAAATTGAAGTTTAAAATATGTAATCAACATACTTCTATAATAATCAATTGTATTCCATCTTTTGCAATTTAAGCCCAAGGAAAAATCTAATGAGGAAACCTATGGTGACTTATATTAATGTGTTGATAAAGTACTAAAAAAAATAAATGAATAACTTTTCCAAACATGTGAAAAAGTAAGGCCCTTCCTTTTCAAAAATGCATGCAATCCACCAAAAAGATCACATTCAACACATAATCATTACCCTTTTTTATGCTTGTTAAATTGATTATCAAATTAACCCCTTTTTAACTTTATGTAATCTACAATGAGGTGGACATAATGATGCAATATACATGAAGAATTATTGAGCATTTATCTATAATTGTCTGCTTAAATTAATTAATTATATTATTAATAATCGACGACTGCATAAAAAATGAAAAGAAAAAAAAAATGGCACCAATATAATTGTAGAATTTTGGAATTCAATACAAAATATATTTTTATATTTCTTTTTCCAAGTAAGAAAATTTAAAATTATTTTTATTTATCTTGTTAATGAAATAAAAAGGGAAGTGGGAACAAGGCTAACCAGTTGGGACTTTTTATGGGCCTATTTCTTAATGTAAAGAAGTTGGGCCTCAAATCTTATGTCCTTCTCCTATTTTTATTAGACATTACACCTATAAAACTTTGGACATGTTGTCTGAATCTCAACTACTAAGTGGACCAAAGCTCACAACTTAAAAGTGATTATAGTCCAAGATTTTGCCCAAATAGGCTATTTTGTTTCTATTTATTTTGAAACTATCATTATTTTAGGAGAGTTTGAAAGTGCTTTGGGCCTAAAACTTGCATTAGGACATCAAACGGCCCACTCCTCCGACAAGGGAGAGGTCTTAAATTTGAACCCGATTGTTCTCGATCTCTCATCTCATCACATCGTATGAAAAAAAAAAAACACAACTATAAATGTGAGGGAATTGACAAAAGGGAAGCATGTTCTATTTTTTTTAATGTATATTTTTTATTAAAGGATTAATTTACTTTATAATAAAAAAGGGAAGCATATTCTATTTTTTTGTCACATTTAAGATATCAAATGATGGAGTAGTACTTGACCCAATAGCATAAATCACACATATAAAACGTGACGTTGAAGATATGAACCCAGCGTGCGTGAATATAAATATTAAAAAAAATGAAAATGTCAAATGACTCAATTTACTTATTATATTATTAATTTTTGGACAAATGATAAAAGGCAAAAACATGAAGTAACACAAGAGCATTGGTTATTGCAAACCCCACCAATCACATAGCTAAACCAATGCAACATTGCTACCACTTGCGTATAATAACTTAAACAAAATTAAGACTAGGGTTGTTTGGGACATAATGCAATCCAATAAGTACACAAGATGATGACTTTCATGGGAGAGTAATTACAAAAATGCAACCAAAGAAATGGACATATATATATATATATCTCAATTTGGTCGACCAATGTGTAGCTTGCACGTTTTCAAAAGTACTATTCACACGCAATGAAACTCGTATTCCACATGCACACACTTCCACCAAATCAAGAAATTAAATGTGGGGTTCTTTTTCTTCTTTACTTTTTAAAACAAAAATGGTAGTATTTGGAAATTTGTCCAATTAAATTTAGGTTTTAATTGAAACTACACAACTTGGCCTTAGCTATAAAATCCGATCGTTCATTGAACAGAAAAACTTATTGGTTTATGGTTTACCGGTTCAACCGTCGGTCGAATTGTAGTTAAATCGTGACGTCATAATTATGAAATATATATTTATATTATATATATTACTTAAAAATTAATAAAATATCAAAATATAAAATATAAAGAACTTAAATGATATTGTCTATTATTACAATTTAAATTTCATAATTTATATTATACATAATTGTAATAATTTAAATATATCAAGTCTAAAATTTAAAATTAAGAGTGTGTAAGTTAATTTTAAATTTTAAACTCTAAATTAAGGCTTATTTTTTACTTTTAGATAGTTTGTGAATTGTACCTTAACCTTCAAACTTTATATTTAGACCAAAAAAAAAATTGGTTCAGTTCAACAGTTCAACAGTCCACCTGCCAGTTTGAACTGTTTTTACAAAATATGATTTTTTTTTATTTTTTTATTTTTTTGAGAAAATTGGATCGATTAACCGACCGATCCAATCTGATTTTTTAAACAGTGGCTATAACATCATCACTTTAAATAATGGTTGGCGCAATATTTTGACAGTAAATTGGTAGAATTGTTATAATACTCAAATTTACATATTGCAATAGTTTAAAAAACATACATATATTCACATAAGAGGTGTGGTCAAATCGATTTAAGATGAGTTTGAGTTTAAAGAAAATTTTTAAATTTGAGTTTGAGATTAGTGTACATTTATTAGATTTGAGTTTAAATTTGAGTTCGATAAATTTAATATTTTTGAGTCGAACTTGACTTGACGAAAATTCAAACTCAGTTCAATTAAGAGTGAATAGTCAAGTGAGCTTTAGAAACTACAAACTCAAATTATTAATAATAACAATAATGTATTGTATATTTATTAATTAAATTAAAAAAATATTAAATTATATACAACTCTTAAGCCCAAAGTATAGATACAATAGGGATGAGACAGAAATCGAATTTGATTTAGCTTGATCAAGCTACAAACAACTCGAATTCGACTTTTGAGATTCGTAAATCGGCTCAACTCATTTGCACCCTTATATAATTATATTTATCTGGTCGGAAACTGAATGAAGAAGGAGGTTCGTATGGGAATCCATCCCCTTAAATTTATACAAGACAATAAAATATGTATATTTTTATTATAATCCAAAACTTAATCTTTTAAAAATAACAAAATTAATTTTTTATGTCTTACTTAAATTCAATCTCATCTCAATATTATAATTCATGGCCTCATCCCTACAACCAATCGTTCTCATGGACAAGCCAACACCTCATTCAACAATATTGAAGGCTTTGTTGTCCACATTGGAAAACCAATTCCAACGTGCTCGATTTCCCTTTGCATACATTGAAATTGACGTATGAAAAATCACTTCAAACTTAGGAATTGGAGTAATTGGAGTCCTCAGTCTTTGCTAGTAGCAATCACCGCCCGGCCGCCCGCCCGACGTGCGGGCTGGCATTCACCTAACAAGGCCACAAAAAGTCATTTGTATAATTGTACGCACCATACAAACCGACATGATATTGTGGTGAGCTTCAATACAAATCGATCAGTCGACTTATTTTTTTGGAAGGTTCCTTTAGCAGAATCAAAGTTAGATTCTATTTTCTTGGATGGGTCAAGGGCTTCTTCTATTGAAAAATTTATGATAAAAGAATAAAATATTTTATTATTTATGATAAAAACATTATATTTTCCCAATATTTTAAGTAGTTACTTATTTTTTAGTTGGACGTGTTTGATATTATCAGACCGACTTGTAGCTAAAGTAATTTCATCTATTGGATTACAAAAGTTTAAATTGTTTTAATTAAGTCGTGTCTGTTGTGATCTACCAATGATAACTATCTATCAATACCCGTCTCATTAGATATCTTCGAGGATGTACTCATTTTTATCTCTTTTTATTTTAAAACCGACTCGAGAAGATTTAAGTTGGGTAAACCACAATGATCCTAAATTTTTATATAATTAAATAATTAAGATCATTAAATCGTTGGCCCTGGTGCCCAAATCGACCCGATTCACTTACTAAAGATAATACTTTTAGAACTTATATTAATTGTGAAACTCTAATAATATTATACAAAAAATACTGCAAAATTAGCTCAATGTTGTAGTGTTTAGATTAAGTGTTCATATAAGAAATATTACATGTAATTTTGAGTCATAAAATATTAGGCTTTGTTTGGTTATATTTTCCTGAAATAATATTATTTTGGGAAAACATAATCAAAGACATCTCCATTTTCTTTTCAAAACACACGTTCTTCAATAAATACATATGTATATTATATATTATATATTTTAACATTAAAAAAAATACTCAATTCCATTTTCACCTCCAAAAATCCAATAAAAAAATATTGATTTAACTGTTACAGTAAAAAAACATCTCCTCAATAACATAAATAAACATACCAAAAAATAACTTTCATATTCTTATATAATTCATTATCTCAAAATACATAATAAAATCAAACAAAAAAATAACCAAACATTACTTTAGTATTAACTATTTACTTAATTTATTAATATATGATGTAGTATAATTCAAGAAAGATAGTGTAATAGACAAAGATAAACACAAAAACCAAAAATAATAACACTTCAACAAAAAAGAGTTAATTGCAGTCAATCACCTCATTTGCATATTGCCCCTCAATTGTTGTTGATGTGCAATTTCACCTTCTAAACTAATTAAAATGTTCGTTAATACTACATTTGCACTGTTCTAGTCGAATATAACAAGAATATTTCATTGCTTCCAATCTACGTGTCCAATGCTCATTTGTTAGATTCAACTGAAACAATACAACTATGATATTGACGAGTATTTTAATTAATTTAAGGAATGAAATTGCACATTAATAATAATTGGGAACAATATGCAACGGAGATCATAAATTAGGGGTTAAGTGTAATTATATCCCCAGAACAAATCCCATTCAATATAGGAACCAATCAAGTGGTGAGAGGGAGAGGTAGTGGCCAAGAAACAAGTGTGAGCCACCCTTGCTGACCACTTGGCATTTAAGTCCCACCCATTGCCCACCACGTGCTTCCTTAAATCTTCATTTTTCACAATACACTATAAAATACAGTTATATATGTAAATAATAAAAAGCCAATCATTATCAAGGGTTTTCTCTAGAAAATTTAGAAATTTCCCCAAAAGTCCACAAAGAAGGTGGAGAGATTCATTGAATTTTCCCCAATGACTAAAATACCCTTTGTGCCTTCACATTTTGCCCTACTTGCTTGATGTACTTATATCCTTTTTTCTTTTTCTTCTCATTAAATAATACTATTACTACCCCATCATGGGTTAGAATAGTACATTGAAGACAAAGAATTGATTAATTGAAAAGGAGGGTGAAGAAAATAAATTGTTGGGAATTTTAATTTTGAATTAGAATTTATTAGAAAGAAATAGTAATTTTGATCTACAAATTTTAATAAAAAATTAAAAAAAACAAAAGAAAAAAAAATGGAGTGCATCAAAATGTTTGAAATATCTCAAATGTCGTAAGACTCATTAATTAAATTGCCATTAACAATAAAGTACAAAATATCAAGTTAAGTTGTTAAGCACAGTAAGCCCAACTCATCAAATTCAAATATTATAAATGTCAGTATTCGTGACAGAAAAAGATATATGATCAATTTATTTTCTAATAAAATAATTTTTCTAAACAAATACGTTCTCGAATTAAAAACTTACAATCTATACAATATTTAGTTGTGAATTCTGAGAAGAACTACAAATAAATTTTGTCTGACGTTGACGACCTATGCAAACTAATACCACATCTCATGAGTTTTTTAATTAAAAAGTAATTCACACTTATTTCTCATATTTATCAGAGATTTTGGCCCCTAAATTGTGGAATCCATTTATTCAAAATCAGGATATTCTCCTTTTTTATTTTTTTTATTTTTTAATTTTTCTCCCATGAAGATTAAGTGGATTGCTGACATAGGCGACTCGTTCTTGATAACATTGAAACCAAAATATCAAGAAGCAATGGGCCCATTTCCCCGACTTTCATAAATCCTAAGTACAAATTATACTAAAATGTTGATTACTCTTTTGGGAGGTAGGTAGGGTGGCCAGCTGCAATGAATGCAATAGAGGCACAATAATAACATAATTCATAAAGGTCATCACTATTTTTTTTAAAAAAATAAATAAAAAATAAAGACCATCATTTTGAATCAACAATATTATCAATAAATAATTGATATTTTGTTATGAATCCGACTCACTCAACCTACTCTCAGCATCAAAATATGTTTAAGTAGTTCAGACTTTCTGTAACGAAAAAGATTTAATACTTAATCGTAAAATTAAAGACGAAAATATGCTTAAATTTAAAGTTTCAATTGAGCATTTATAATCTATTGCATTCAATTTCTTAATAGACTTTACCTTTAGAATTCGCTCATTATTGACTATTTTTTAAGAATGCACTTTGTAATTATTTTATTCGAATTATAATGATGTTTACTTTGTAGTTTCATATGTTTACATTGTCTTATTTATAATCTTCGGCTAGAATCCTAGCCCACCTTTGCTATTTCTTCTTACTTAAGTTTAAATCGATATAATAACATAAATTTATTAGTCTAATTCAATTTAATTCAACAACTCGATCTTTGTTGTAAGAATATCCTTCCACATTTACTTAGTTTTTGTCGTACATATATAAACAAAATCAATTTTCTATGTTGAGTGGTATTTAAAATGTAAACATCAATAAGAAAAAGTTTGTAATGGTTGACAAAAATAGAATTGCATTGTGGGAGTAGCATGAAGTAGAATTGCAAAATATAGTATCATGGAGTAAAGAGTTATATCTAGTTTTGCTTTCATTTATCAAATGAATTTACCTATGTTATGTAAATTTATTAGTAATTGTAAGAATGAAGTATTTTTTAATTTATTATAAAAAATTGATATTGCAATTAGTAATTGTAAAAATCAAATATCATAAATACCATGAACATCATATATTATTATAATTTTAAAACTGTTGCACAAATCAAATACCGCTATTAATAATATAGTATAACAAATCATATGGTATACAACGAAAATTTGAAATGAAGTAATTAAAAATTATTTAGTATATGTTAAAAATACTACATTCTCTCAATTAAAATATATAAATATAAGACTTTTTGTTAATTAAAAAACTAATTAGGCCCATGGGCTACAATTATAGTTAGGTTTGTTCTTTATTTTATAGTTAACAATAACTAATAATCATAAAATAATCGACACATCACACCAAATACGTATTCGATTCTTATCTAAAGACAATAAAATTATTTTAATCACACTTAATACCCACAAATCCCAATCAAATTGGTTTTCGTGCAATAATCACACTAAAATAATACTCATATTAATTAAAATAAGCACATAATTATTTTTCATTTTTTTTTGGATGGAACATTTTTACAAAAAACAAATATGAAAAAACAAAATGTAGATATATAATATAATAATTTTAGGTAATCTTTGAGGGCATTCCCGTCTTTTCATTCCCGGATCCATAGGCCTTCAAGAGAAAGCAATTCCCGGAAGCTAGAAAAAGAAAAATCAGTAGAAGAAAAAGAAATTTTCGCTCTCTAGAATTCCTTCAATTTGTTCTCAAGATTTCACTGTCTTGACTTTTCATTTTTCCATTTGATTCTCAAGGAATCAACAAAATTCCACACTATCTGATATGTGTGTATATATCTGTGTGTAGATTAGCTGTTTTTAGCTCAAAAATCTCATAAAATTCCAACCTTTTTTTCCTTCCCTTATTTAATTATGTATAAATTCGGTATATAGAATAGGAAGGAAAAAAATTAGGGCTGCCGACTACGGAGGTTTCTGGTTGCTGAAATTTGTTTGGGAAAACTTGAAATCATTCAATCTATGGCGGTTTCGACAATAGCGCTTTATGCGAGTCCACCGAGCAGCGTGTGCTCTGCATCGCACCAGATCAGTTCCCATGCATCTTTCGATTTGGACGTCAACGGACGGTCAACGTCGGCGGCGTCCTCATCGCCATCGCAGAAACCTTTAGTTGGTGGCCTGTCGTGCTTGTTTTCCTCGCCGCCGATTAAATCCGCGAGTTATTCAGCTGGAGGGGAGGAGTTTGGTTCCCTATGGCATGATAAAACCGAGGAATTGGGGTCATCTTTCCGATACTCTTCGTTGAGCTCGTCGTTGAAGCGAGATCAGGCTCACCAGAGTCCCGTTTCTGTGCTTCAAGGCCTGAATAATTCAATTGGGACTGGTTCTCGGAGCCCGCCCATGAGAATTAGTTCGGATTTCAGTTCAATTAGGTCTGGAAGTGGGGGAATGTTTAATGGATTCGTGAGGCATGCGTTGGGTTCGTGTGTGGATTACGATTCGACACCTTTGGATTTGGAGGGTTTATCTTTGTCGCCCTCAAATGCTTTATCGACGGATGAGCTTACTTTTAACATGGAGGATAATTTGGTGGAGTCGGATTTGCCGCCCTATGCCAAAGATTTGCTTTCTGATGCACAGTCGAGGCATGTGATTTTTAGGGATGATTTTGTTGTCAAGGCTTTTATTGAAGCAGAGAAGGCTCATAGGAGCCAGGTATTTAACATTTCTGTGAAAAGTTCTGGGTATTTCACGTGAAATTCTTGATGTTTTCAAAGTTTAGTGTTCTGATGCATTTGATGTGTGCAGATTCGGGCAAGTGGCCATCCTTATTTGCAGCATTGTGTGGAAACGGCAGCTTTGCTGGCAAATATTGGCGCCAATTCTACTGTTGTTGCTGCAGGGCTTTTGCACGACACTGTTGACGATGCGTTTGTCACATGTGAAAGTATTTCCAAGTCATTCGGAGCTGAAGTCGCTGATTTAGTGGATGGGGTAAGAGAAATTGACTTGATTAGCTTGTAATCTGCCGTCTTAGATTCTCTGACATAACATATGGAGTTCAGATGCCATGTTAGGTCAATTTACGAATTGAGATTTACTGATTTGTGTTAGTTATTTCCCCGTACTTGTATGTGTTTCTTGGTAATTTATTATAGTTAATGAAAGGAGTGTTAAAATGAAGAGGACACTGACTATTAATTGCATAATTGTGTATTAACGTGGCTGGATTGGTATTTTAGATGATGTAGGCATGCAACATTGGATGTTGAATTGTACTGGTACAATTTTAATGGGTATTTCATGTCTGAATAAGAATTAACTTCTAACGATCTGAGGAAGAGTTGTAAGGCTACTGCTGAATCTTCTTCTAACTGAAGTTGATTGCCTGAAACATGTATTTAACTATCATGATTCTTCCAGGTGTCTAAGCTGAGCCAATTGAGCAAGCTTGCACGGGAGAACAACACGGCCAGTAAAACTGTGGAGGCAGACCGATTGCATACCATGTTCCTTGCAATGGCAGATGCTAGGGCTGTTCTAATAAAGCTTGCTGATCGATTGCATAATATGTTGACTTTGGATGCACTGCCTTCCATCAAACAACAGAGATTTGCAAAGGAAACCTTGGAAATATTTGCTCCTCTGGCTAATAGGCTGGGGATCTCCACTTGGAAAGAGCAGCTAGAAAATCTTTGTTTCAAACATCTTAATCCCGATCATCACCTAGAACTGTCATCCAAGCTAGTTAAGTCCTTTGATGAGGCTGTGATCACCTCTTCTTTGGAGAAGCTAGAGCAAGCATTGAAGGCTGGAGGAATTTCTTACCACTGTCTGTCAGGCAGACATAAGAGCTTGTACAGCATCTATTCCAAAATGTTGAAGTATGTTTCTCCTTTCAGCATATCTTGATATGTATGCTGATGCGAACACTACTCTTTTATAGAGACAACTTTGCACTAGATCATGTATAAGTGCTTTGTTATGTACATGTCTGGTGATACAGTGATCTCAGTCACTTTCTGTGTTTTGACTAGGCTATGTTGTGTTCAATATTTGCTCTCTGGTGCAATTTATGTATCATGATCTGTTGTGATTTTACCTTTTGTAGGAAGAAGCTGAGTATGAATGAAATTCATGATATTCATGGGTTAAGATTGATTGTTGAAAAAGAAGACGACTGCTATAAAGCTCTAAGAGTTGTCCAGCAGCTATGGCATGAAGTGCCTGGGAGGTTCAAGGACTACATAGTTCATCCGAAGTGTAACGGGTATCCTATAGCCTAAGAAAATGCATTTTTATTGGGTTTGCCATGGCAATTGCTTATTTTTAAATTACAATTTTCAGGTACCAATCTTTGCATACAGTAGTCACAGTTGAGGGCATTGTTCCTCTTGAAGTTCAGATCCGTACAAAAGAGATGCATCTGCAAGCAGAGTATGGATTTGCTGCTCATTGGAGATACAAAGAAGGAGATTGTAAACATCCTTCCTCTATCCTTCAGATGGTTGAATGGGCACGTTGGGTGATTACCTGGCAGTGCGAGGCAGTGAGCAAAGACAGTTCATCTGTTGGTTTGGTCGACTCCATGAAGCCACCTTGTACATTTCCTACCCATTCTAAGGATTGCATATATTCTTGCAAACCCCACTGTGGGTCTGATGGACCGGTCTTCATTATCATGATTGAAAATGATAAGGTATGTTCTCAATATTTTCTGTTGTATCTATTTATATGGTCAAGACTGGATTTAGAAAATACCTCCTTGAGAATTTTCAGTTTGGGGATAATATGTTTCTCTAGATGGTTGGTGTTTTTACATCCCATAATTGACCAGTTTCAAAATGCTAAACATTGGTACTTTGTAAACAGAGTACTTCCATAACACTACTGAATTTTCGATCTTGTTCATTGAATTTGTTAAGATGAGTAATGTTTGAATCCATCTTTGGTGCCTACAGATGTCCGTGCAGGAGTTTCCAGCAAACTCGTCTGTAATGGATCTATTAGAGGCAGCTGGTCGAGGCAGTTCTAGATGGACTTCATATGGATTTCCTATGAAGGAGGAGCTAAGGCCACGGCTGAACCATGAGCCCATCAGTGATCCCAGATGCAAACTAAAAATGGGCGATGTGGTGGAATTAACTCCATCAATACCAGATAAGTCACTGATGGAGTACCGGGAGGAAATCCAGCGGATGTATGACAGGGGTCTTAACATATCAAGTGCAGTGCCTCTGGCGGCCAGTTCCACAGCTAGCTTGACAAGCTGACCCTTCGTTGAATTAATTCTTTGGTAATAATAACGTAAAAAACTAGTTTATTCTTGTACATAAACAGACATGTAAAGAACTGCCTCATGTTATGTTATTAAGGAAAATTCTTCAGCTAATGGAATTAAAGACTCTCAATTCATTTCTCTTTGTTGAGTATCAATGTAAGCTGCTCCCAAATGCACAATTGCAACAACTTATTAGGGGGAGGGAGGGAGTGAGGAAGAGAGAAGCAGGCCAATAGATATTATGCATTACTAGGAAAATTTGCCAGGCAACAATATGGCTCCGTTGCTACATGGCAAACTGCCAAGCTTGCATACACTTAGTACAACGATCACTGTTGAGAATTCGAATCTAATTATGCTGACAATATTACAGACAAGTCATCTTGGATGTTTAGCTCCAAGTGGAAAAGATACCCGCTGAGGGGTACCTTGGGGTAAATCTCGGTTGTCTTGAGAAGGATTAGTATTGGGGGCAGGAGCTTCCTCATCCTCCTCTGTTTCTTCAGCTGGTTGGCTTGTTTGTTTCTTTGGTATAGCAAGTTGATAATTTGGGCTGATCAAGGTATCCTGCTCAGGAGGCAAAGGGATTCCTGTTCTCGATATTGATTTTGGCAAAGGGACCTTGTTTCTGCTCCTAGCCAACTCCAATAGCACCTATTCACACAATCTTCTCAAATTCACATCAACAAATCAAAGAAATTCTTTCTACTTCCAAGTCATGATACTTCATATATTTGAAGTAAACATATAATCAGAATGGTAAAGCAAAGTAATAGCGAATCGTGATAAAAAGAATCCAAGATAGCAATCAAAAATAGAACAACCAACGCATGGAGGAACAAGTATCAAGATTACCTCTCGGGGTGGAGGCTGTGAGAAACTAAAGTTGACTTTAGACTGAATTGCAAGCTTAACATCATCGGAGTCAATCACAGACTTCCCCCCATGTTCAGAGTAAACCTGTGCATCTGTCAGCACATCTACAACATATCTATACCATAGTTCTAAAAACTGATGCACAACTCGCGGCTCATAATCCTCTACATTCATTGATTTTAACAACTCCTTTACAATCTTTGCATCCCTCGGCATGTCCTCTTCTCCTCCCTCAGCCATTTCTCACTATGCGCATGTGCATCCAACTGCAACAAATCCCAATTTCAGTTCCCATCTTAATAACCCTATCTATATATATTAAACAAACTATTCATGTAGAGATTTAAAACAAGTTTTAAGAGAGATCTTGCCAAAGATGTATGACCAAAGAAAACAATAACAGAACACCACGAAGAGGGGGGAAAAAGTTAAGACCCAGGTTAGAGGTTTGAAAATCCTGAACCTCCACCCTTCCCCTTCTGCTTTAGTTATTGAATGTGACTTCTACATATTCAAGCTATACATCCACATATTAGATGGTGTGCTTCCCCGCAATTCTATCGCCATCAAAAGGTCGTCCAGTGAAGCAACAGAGCTGATGCTACAAATTATGAAGCCCAAATAACTTTCACCACACATGTGCATCATAATTTAAGTTAATTCCCAAAAGAAAAGTTCAAGAAAAAATCTTGCGGCAGAGTGACAGTGAGAGCTCAGTGGGAACCTGAATTCCTTCCAATTTCAACATAATTAAGTAGATAACAAAAAAGTCAAGCAGCAAAAAAGTCAGAAGCTTTAACATCTACCATGATAATATCTTAGACTTCCATCACAAAGTTACAGGATAATGTGCATATCTTTCCCTTTCTCTGAAGCGATCGTGGAGCTGTTCTGTTTCTTCTGAATTCTGATGACCCGGAATTAAACTTAAATATCTTCTCAAAATTAATTCTTTGTTGAGTTCTAAAACTGGAGCACATTTCAATATACATGTATCACTTTCAGCCATGAAAAATAAACGGAAATCAAAACATAAAATTCTGCACCAAACCAATCCAACTTGTAATTTGTTACCAGAGAAATAGATTCAGAATTTCTAAAGGATAAAAGGAGAAATTCGTCTGGCTATTACCTATACCTTACCGGAAATACGAATCACAGCTGCCTCCCGAAAGCCTAACGCCACTGTCCACCACAATATGCTCCCGGCGATCCCCAGCGGGGAAGAAAGGTTAAGAGAGAGAGAAACGCGATCCACGCCATGGGGGGTTCTTCTGTATTCAAATAGAGCTTTCAATTGGGCCACTGTTGGCCCATTCAAGTTTCACGGGCCGTGTGTGAAAAAGGCGAGTGTTAATAAGAATTTTATTTGGGCCTTCTTTGAATGGAAATCAATTATTTTTTTTATTTTTATTTTTCTAGTTTGTGATTAATTGAAAATTCGATGGATCAAATTTGATTAAAAAATTAATAATTTCAAAAGGAGAAAATTGGAGTAAATATAAAAGATTCAAAAAATTGAAACAATGGAGTGTAGCAATTAATTATTTATATTCATGTTTTTATTTATAACTATAAGGTTTTATATTTGACTACCACTAAAGAAATTTATTTATTTTAACAAAAGTTGTTCATTTTTGGTAGTTTTCTTTTTTATAAATATACACGCATATTTATTGTCCATTAAATTTAATTTTTGACCTTACACTTTATGTTTGAGTTTTATAACGCTGAATCAAAAGCCATTCGATGTCGTTTATTTTTAATAGTAATTATTTGTTACTTGTTGAGTAATAAATAATTATCAATTGATATATTTAATTGTTTTGCCTAACAAATTATTTTCCCCTCTCAAAAGATTAGGTTGTGACTCTTTGGCTTCTTATTCTAAATTTTGTAAGAAAAAAAAATTACCAAGGATGTTCATAAGGTAGGGGTAGGATTATTAATGTGAGGTAAATCCAGAAAAAGGGAAGTTCTATGAAATAAAAATTGACCAAAGTAATTGGACCATTAATAAATGCCCAAATTTATTATCTAAATGAGATCATAAGATTTTTAGGGATTGTGGGCCAAATAAATAAAATTATTTAAGCGCAATTAACTCTTGCCATCATTATGAATATCTCTAGGTTTGATATTATGAAACATATAATTTTTATCATCTTCAATATTTTATTCGAATATTACTCTTTTCACAAATGTTCATTTGGGAGTTGGAAGATTCCTATTGGGGGTTGTCGGGTTAGCCAGCGACCCTAATAATTTATTGTGAATCTTATAATTAAATTTTATTTACTCATCAAGTTCGGATCAAAACAAATCTTTCCGAACTCACATTAAACATAACAATATTTTTTTTTGAGATAGTATTTGAACATAAAACTGTGACACTGTTCACATATTGCACCATATAATATTATTGTAAGATTAAATTTCAAATATTAAAGCTCCTAAACAGTATTACAAGAAGACATATAAGTACACATAATTCATATTTTTTTCCTTCCCTTTTTTCCCTATCTCCAGAAGAAGTGTTGAACAGAAGGCTGCCAAGAAACTACAAACAAGAGCAGGACCAAAATCCCAGCAAGCCCCCAAGAAGAACTCCCAATCCTCAACACCATACCGCCATTGTTACTGTTCTCTGCAGATTGAAAATCAGCATTCTTGGATGAAGAAGAAGAAGTGGTGGTTTTAATGGCGAGTATCAATCCCGCCACCAACGCAGGCAGCACTAGACCACCGGAGCTCCACCGCGACTCAAGGCGGCTCTCACTTTTCCGGCGATCCACATATAACGGCGAGAGCACTATGGCTGATACCAGCGCTAGCACCATGGCTAATGCTCTTGGTGAAGAATTCAAGTGTGGATAATAAGCTCTAGTTTCCATATCTCTAAAGAAGTTGGTTTTCTTGTAAGTATTGATGGGAGATAGCATAAAAAGAACAAGAAAACCAACTAGTGTTGATACTATGAAGTATGGCTGAAGAGATTTATAGAGGGAAGGAATGATGAGATGGGAAAGGAATCTATGTGGAAAGGTTGAAAGTTGGCGAAAGAAAAAGAGAGTGATAGCCGTCCAAAAAGCTGGAAAAAAAGGGAGGAGATAAGAAAAGGAGAATAATTACTATAGCAAATTGCATTGGGAAGCATGATGCAGATTAAATTCTTTATTTCAATTTATATGGACAAAATTTATTTACGATGACTTTTTGAAAATATGGTTTAATGCTAACAAATTGTAAGATTATAAAAAAAAGTTCATAATTCGAGAGCCTGAATTTGTCTCAATAAATATGAATTATAAGTATTGGTATTTATAATGCTTGGAGTTAGTTGGTTGAATTTATTGTGTTCAACTCTAGGTATGACAAAATAATTTCCAATTTCAAGGTTTTTGTAGGAATTCTCAAATCGGGTCCTCAAATTCAAAAAATTTTTTCCCACAGGAAAGGGGATAAGCGTGAAATACCCTTGAAACTAATTTGGGGATGGGGAGGGGACGGGGAGGGGGATGGACGAAGTAGCATCCCGCTCTATGTCACACAGGTGTCATCCTTATTTGGTGTTTCATATCTTAATATTTTGTACTTATCTTTAAGGAAGATTTAACTAATATTCTCTTGGGATATATTTAGGGTATATCATTAATAACATTCATTTTTTTAAATCTAAATTATAAGTGAATGTGGAGTGTGTAAAATATTTTTTTAAATGAATATTTAGATGTAGATCTCATATTTTGATTTCCACCTAAAATATTAAATAAATGATGAAGTATTGAATGAAATAGAAGATTTAAAACTGTGGAAGAATGAATTATAAGAAAAGAAGAGGGGAAGTAATAAAAGGTGATTGTGGGGTTTGAAAGTAAGGTATATGCAATGTTCTTTTTCCTTGTGTGTTTTAAAGTTTCATACTTGGTCATGATTAATCTTTTAATCAATGGAATTTAGCTGTCGGTTGTTTAGTCTTCAAGAAACATTCAAATTATTACTTTACTGGATTCATCTGGTAGCATAGCTGGCTCTCTTTACAAATGACTTTGAGAGAGGCTTCTTATGTACTTTATTAAGATAAAATGGCATTAAAATTACAAGAATAGAAAAAACGCCACACTCATAAACATAAAGTAAATATGGTAATGTATTTTATGTACTTATTAAAGTAAGAACCAATATAGTTTTGGTTCATTTTTTTTAAAATTACAGGAATAGTAAAGGCACAACACTCCTAAATATACATAAACACAGGTATATATGGGCATACTTTATTCAACTTTTCTTGATTATTTCTGAAAGTTCTTCTAATGGTCCTTTGTTTCTGAGCCATCACTCCCAACATTTGATGTATCTGAACTCCATTGACTCTTGTTGTCCAAGTTTGGCACTGTAGAGTTCTGCAGAATCATATTCCAAATCAATTGATCCAACGATCCAAATATCAAATATATGATCTCTTTGAGAATTCAATCACGAACCAAAGTTTAAGTTGATCAAGCCATCTATAAGGCCAATTGATTCGAAAATGAGTGAGCAATTATAGGACAATATTACCTATGTGGGATGTGTTGATTGAGGTCAGACAAAGTGGTGAGTAGCTTGTGAAAGCCTTTCAATATCATGTACCTGCTCATGGTTAACTGGGACAAAATGATAGCCTCCCGAGCCCGAATTTGGATTATTGATGATCCCTGCCAATCCTTGTGACAAACCAGGGAAATTCTGAATCAGGTTATCCATTTCTGGAAAATTAAAGAAGTCAGCTGACGGGTGCCTAGGGTTCGAAGAGTTTATGTCTATTGTGGCGGCATTGCTAGGGTAAGGCACTGGTGATTCATAGTGTCGATGGTCGGGAGTTCTAACAATCGACCGGTTAAGTCTGACTCCCATATTCTCAGTTGCACCATCAGTTGGCATTTCATCGGAATGAGTTTCGGAGCCTTGTCTAACTCCATTAGACTCTTGTGGAGCTTGGCTTAGTCGGGGCATCAATCCGAACGTTCTGGGCTTGTGCTGGGAGCCACCAGTGTCGGAAGACACACGCTGACCGGTTATGTTGGACTTTCGCATTTGAGGTGTTCGCCAATTGTTGTTACGACATTTCTAAAGAAAGATATAAATAATGTTACTGTAAGGATTTTTGAGATATAATGTAATATTTATCACAAATATTCATAAGATGATCTATTGGAAATTAAAGTAATTTTAATGTTGATTGCTAGAGAACAAACCTGAAGATGGCTAGCTACTTGCATTCTTGTGAGACCAGGCACATTCATTAACTCAAGAATTTCTTTGGGGAAACAACCTGTGAATTGTCAAACCAAATTAGTGAAACTGATCTCGAATAATATTTCTGATCCCCTATTCCATTCCGTATTTTATCTTCTATTTCAACTTGATGTATATATATACTAAGTGTATTTGAATAGGAGATGAAACATAAATTAGAATAGAGAATTTAAACCGCTCGAAGAACATGCACAAAAAATAAAATGCATTGTGTGTGTATTAAACTTCTTCGATGTATAAATACATGTACACATACAAAGAAAATAGGAAAAAGAGGAAAATAATAAAAATTAAATAGCAAACTACTTTAAATTTATTGGTATATATGGAATAAAAACAATAATGATAGTCTTACTTCCTTCACCAAGTTGTTCAATGGCATCCATAAATTTTTCATGCAGTTCTTGAGTCCATTCTGTGAATGCTTTTCTCTTAACCTTATTGTTCTTTGTCGTCGTATGATTCTCTAAATCATATTCTTCTTCCATGTTGGCAACTCTAGTCTTTTTTGTGGGTTTGCCCTTGTCTTTCATACTTAGGATGTTGTCTCCTCCAACGTTATCAAGGCTGTCAACCCCATGATGAATCACTTCCCTTAGTTGAATACCTCGTACACTAAAATTGGATGCTATTATGTCCTTTTCTCTTATCATCCTCATCTTCTCTCTTATCACATGTTGCCATAGGCACCTGAGTATTTCTATTGTTGCTGGTTTCTTGATATAAAGAAGTGCTCCATTTTCTATGGCCCTTTTTGCCATGAATGCAGCATCGTCGGCTGATATTACTGAACAAGAATGAACATTAAACGACTGAAGGATTGAAAGATTAAGAGAACTTTTGAGGGATCAGGACAAGAATTCAAGAGATTATAACTTACAAACGATTGGTATATCCATATTAACTGCCTGTTGTAGAAGGCCGTGGAGGTCACGTGAGTTGATATTTGTCATAATAATATCAAATTTTGTTTTTCCACTTAAGAGCATTGCTACAGCAATGGATGCAAGTTCAACGAGAGTAACTGAAAAAAGGAAAAAAAAAAAGAAAAAAAACCCACTTTTAAATGACTAATTAGGTATTAAAGATACTATACATATTTAACATAAATAAATGAGCAATCCCAAAAGCAAAAAAAGAATAAAAAATGATTGTTAAAAATTGGGATTTTATTTTTTCCATTAATACTTCTAAGTTAATGAAGCTATATATTTCTATACATTGAGTCTTGTATGATTCTTATGTAGATATATATATATATATATACTTTTTTCTTAACACTACGTATATAAATGGTTTACAAAATACCATGCATATAGAATCCTCATAGGATAATTAACGGTGTATACCTTTGTATTCGCATATCTCTAGCAATTTGGCTGTGTTGATTAGATCTTTTGTGTCATGGTCGACAAGCAAAACATGAATCTCATGCATCACTGTTCGGTACGAAGTTGTTGGAGTACTTTTAACTCCTGTCCAAAGATTGTTTAAGTCCCGCATGATGTACCTACAAACAAGAAATTAATATTGTCTTAATATTTTTGTTAATAGTAAATTAAAAACGACGATGAAGGGAAAAAAAAACAATAAAATGAAAATTAAACAAGACGATTAGACAAACCAGCGTGAGAAAATGGAAGAAGAGAATAAGGAAAGTATGAAAGATTAAAGAAAGTTTATGATGAAAACAAATGATAGAGGTATGTATTTATATTGGAATTTGAAGTGAATATGTTAAGGAATACTTTATGTTGATTTATTATATTTTTTTGTATTTTTAGTAGGTATTAATTCTGACATGCTTTTTTTCTTTTGTAACGTTCGATTTTAATTCACATGCACTTTTGACACTTGGCAAAAATATATGTCTATATATTGGTAAGTGTGTAATCTAATTGGTTGGCGGCCTCAAATTATATATATATATATATATATATATATATTTATACATTTATGGTCCTCCTTGTGTTGACCAATTTCACATTACAAATTTCACATACTAGATGAAGCTTCTAAATACCCTATTAAGCAAGTGAATTAAGGAATTAAATATTCATCCTAAGTCCTAAGTCTTTTTGCTAATAAAAATTATTATTTATAGCCCTTTAATTTGTGTTTTCTCTCCTTTTGATTGTTTATATTGCTTTTGAATTAGTATGGTCAACATTTTTTTCTAGAATATTAGGTCCACATGCATGTCAAGATTATCAAAATACAAGCAACCTCGGACTTCAATTTCAACAATTAGACAACATTTTTCTTATTCAATGGTCAAAGGTAATTTACCTGTAGGAATTATCATTACTAGTAATTTGATTGTGTAGTATTTATTATATGAGAATCCTAGAAGGAAAATATCATAAATTCCTTTACTTTTGGTTAGTTACACACAATAACATATGTAATTTATGTACAAATAAATAAATGAAAATGCTATTTTCAAGAATTATGACATAATCACTCATATTATGCCTTGTCTACAAATGATTCCATTAGTTAATCATTCATGACCAACAAGTCTTGAATTAGGTAGAGTATAAGATTTTACTCATTAAAAACTTTAGGACATGATTAAATATAATACATTATTATTTAGGTATTTTAATGTATGAGTGTGAATAGAGTGACATACTAATGATTAACATGTCTAATTAGCCAAGAATTGAGTTGTAATTAGAGATGCAAACGAGCTAAGGTTTGATTATTTTTTCAGGCTTGAGCTTGACGGGCTCAAGAAATTGAGGAGCTTAAGCACTTGTTCAGGTTCGACTCGATTTATTAGGCTCGAACTTATAATCAAGCTATAGCTCAAGTTCGGCACTGGGCTCGAGTTCGAAAAGTTAAATTATTTTATAAAAATTTTAAAATTAGTATATTTTATTATATTTTTTTTAAAATAAAAAATATAGGCTTGCGAGCTTGCAAACAAGAATTATTGGACTTGAATTCAAGTTCGAAGAATTCGAACTCGAACACTTTTCGAACCAACTCAACAAGCTGGCTTGGTTCGTTTGCATCCTAGTTGCAATTCATTTAGTCATAATCTTGGATCTTCACTTTATTAAATTTATTTTTTGTCTAATATTTATGTATCTTATCTTGCTAAAGCTTATCAAATATGGTATAAAATTTGCGTAGTTCGATCAAATAGATAATTTCTATCATTGGGAAAAGAAAAATTAGTAAAATTTCTCAACCAAAAGGTGTAAAATTTGGAATACTAGAGATAAAAAAGGAATAGATATTTTAAGAAATAGAGTAATATTGAAAAAATGATTAAAAAGAAAGAATAGTAGACATGAAATAAAAAATTATGTCATGTTGGTTAATTAATGAATCGATAAGTATATATGTTTATTAGATATAAAATATATCCGATGCAAAAAGTTTAGCTTTAAAAATAGCATAATCAAATACACTTTAAAAATTTTCTAAAAGAGATCATAAATAAAGTTATATATTTTTGGAAAAATGAATATGGAAAAAAAAAATGGAGATTGTTTTTTGAGGAAGAAAGGGAGGATGGAAAAAAAACAAACTTTTCTTAGTATTAATGTAGATAAATAAGTAGCAATTTTTTTCGAAAATTTAGAAATATATAATGGAACAAATAGCTATGAAATTTAATAACCAAGAGCTAATTTTTTTTTTTATTTCAAGTAAAAGATTTAAAATTTTAAAAATTAAAACTAAGGCTATGTTTGGTTACATTCTCCCAAAACAAAATTGTTTCATTTTGTTTTGGGAGAAAGCAACCAAACATATGTCTTCCTTTTCTCCCAAAATGATTTTTAAAATGATCAAATTATTTTTGCAATTTAATTAACAAATGACCAAAAATTTCATATTCTTTACATAATAATTATTACCATAACATATATATATATATATATTTACATTTCACAATATTTTATTACTATAAATAATAAAAATACTACTAAAATCTATTTACACTCTCAAAACCCAATGAAAAGACATTGATTTGACTGCTACAGTAAAATTTGTCTTCCCCAAAACATAAATAGATATATCAAATTTTTTCAAAATAATTTTCTTACTATTTTTAAATCATAAACAAACATACATTATATTTCCCAATACAAATTTCACATTTCCCAACCCCACTCCCAAAACTTATTTTCCCAAAATATATAATCCAAAACATATAATTTGTAAACAAATATTACCTAAGTTTTAGTCAAATACTTTCTTATACATATAAAATTATAGATAGATAAGCATTTTAATTACAAAAGGTTGCAAATGCCTTCACTAACAATAAAACTGAAATTTTGTGTGAATTTTACCCAAATATCCTTATAAGAATTAAGATATAATATCGCTCATATATATATATATATATATATATATGTATGTTATTAATACGTATAAACATAATTTCGTTCATTAACTTAAATCAAAAATTTATTTATACAAGTGTCTTTATAAAAATTAAGATATAATACTGCTCATATATATACATATATATGTATAAACATAATTTCATTAGTTAACTTAAAACAAAAATTTATTGATCGTTTATCCGATATACTACTAAGTAATTTAGAAAATCTTGATTTTTCAATCGTTTTTTTTAATTCTACATGTATAAAAGATTTATTTGTTCATCCATCATTTATTTTTTAATATTTCATTAGTTAGGTATGTCAAAATTTGTTATTTTTGTTATTTTATAAACAAATCAAAGAACGTATTAGATCCCTGCAAAACATGTATCGTGTTTTTTAATTTTTTTACTTATATATATGCATATTAAGGATTTAAAATTTAAATTTTATATAATTTAAATATAAAAATAATATTATTGAATCAATTAATTACTCAATTTAAATACGTATTGTGTTTAACATAGTATCTTATGCACATTTGATACGGTAGGTATAAGTTGGTATATGGGCTTTTAGATTCAGTGCTGCTTATTGCCATTTTGGCCCAGAAAAATCCTAGGCCACAAATTTCAAATATTCCCGTTTCATCCCCAAAACATTCGAAAAATTTCAAGAAAAAAGTGGCTCTTATATATTAAATTCCATCACATTTTCCTTCCCACCTTTCTTGAGCTGCTTCCCCGCCATTAATGGAAACTCTCCGCCACCTCCTCTCCTTCTACCTCTCCTTCGCCACCGCCATTTCACAATACCTGTTCGCCCCCTTCCCAAAAATCCGACGCATCCGCATCTTCGTCCCTGTCATTGAAACAATCCTGTCCCTCTATTTCGCATTCTTCTGCAATCTGGTTCAATGCACCGTCGATTTAGATGATCACACCACCATGCATTTCTGGGCTCCCGCCCACCGCAAATTTAACAAGCCCAATTTGATAATGATTCATGGTTATGGAGGGAACTCTAAGTTTCAATTCGTTTACCAGGTATTCTTACTTTTATTTTCTCAGTAATTCATTATAATTTCATTTTGCTGAGATTCTGCCATGATTTCTACTTTAGGGGAAACCCGTTTATGAACTTTTATTTTTAAATTTAAATCAATATCCACTAGCAATTTGTTTCTAATATATGTTGATTGCATTGTTATTCTAATTATGATTTACCTGGACATTTTAAATTTTGATTTGATTGCAAATGCTAAATCCTGTAGGTGGGCCAACTAGCGGAATCCTTCAACCTCTACATACCCGACCTCCTCTTCTTCGGGAAATCCCACACTAACCGCACAAACCGCAGCGAAACTTTCCAGGCGGAATGTGTGGCCGCGGGGTTGAAACGATTGGGTGTGGAGAGAAGTTCGCTGTATGCTATTAGTTACGGCGGTTACGTGGGGTATCGCATGGCTGAGATTTATCCGGAGATGGTAGAGAAGTTGGTGGTCGTGAGTAGTGGAGTTGGGTGCACGGAGGATCAGAAGGAGGAGCAGCTAAAAAGCTTGGGTGTCGATGCAGTGGATTTGCTCTTGCCGGAGAAGCCGGATGGGCTACGGCTGCTGATGAACCTGTCCATTTACAAGCCCTTTTGTTTTAAGTGGGCTCCGGATTTCATAAACCTAGAGTTCATTGACGTAAGTGCGTTTTTTGCATTTATTGCATCGTACCGTACTGTTTCTCATTTTTTTATGGCGTCGTCGGTGGCGATCATGACCCGTGCACGCAACATGTCGTTCTGTGGTGGACAATCGCAGGCTGTCTTAGGATCTAACTCTTGCCGTCCTTGTCTTGTAGCTTTGTCTTCAGTGGGGTAACATATAATTAATGGTTGTGGTGGACATGAGATCCTACAAAAGAGAAGAAATTTGTTGGGAAATTAAGGGGCTGTTTGGTTTCATTTTCATTTTCATTTTCAGTTTCTAGCATTTTTAAATTGGTAGAAATTAATTATGTGATATAATGTAAAAATAAAAATGCATTTGGATGAAATGTTTGAAAGTGGAATAATTATGTTGGTTTTAATAGGTTGTAGGTAGACAAAGATAGAAATAATAGAATAGAGTGAGAAGATGTATATGTTATTGAAAGAAGATATATAGGTTATTAAAGACTGTGTTTTAAAAATAAAAATGAAAATGATATTAGGTGAGAAGGATTAAAAGTTATGGTTTTTATTTTTGAAATAGTAGAATTTGTAAAAAGAGTTTGTGGAAATGAAACCAAACACCCACTAAGGAATTGATTGGTTGTTTGAAACATACTGATTATGTGAGTTTAATAGTTTGGAGGTGGCGAGGTACAGTAATAATAAAATAGGGGGAGAAGATATGTAAATTATTAGTAAAAAATATATAAGTTATTGAAAAAAATGTTTAGAAAATAAAAATAAAAATAATATTGGATGAAAATGTGTAAAAAATGATGTATTTCAATTTTTAAATAGTAAAAAATGTGAAAATAAGGTTTGAAAATGAAACCAAATGGATTCTAAAATTATCAACCATTTCCTTGTAAATGTAAAAGACCTGAAATGTTTTTATTCTCATTTTTTGTTTTGGATTGATTTCAAATGCATTTTTGCGTGTGAAATGAGAATTTGATTGGATTAACGTATAAATTTAAAAGAAAAGGGTTATTTGGAAATAATATTTTAATATGATAGTGTTCGATATTTTGAAATAATAATACAAGATATTATTATTTATTGTCCATTACTTTCTTTACGTTTGAACAATTATATAGTTCTGGATAATAAATTATTATTGAATTTGCTATGGGTACTATTGTCTTAGAAAGATAGAAAAGAACTATTATTTACTTGATTTGTGGATTATATTGGAATAAAAAGTTGCCATTAGATCTAAACGTGGGCTCCATTATCTTGGATGATAGAAAAATAAATTATTATTTAATTACTTAGTGGTTTTAAAATTGATAGGTATTTTACATTTATGTACTATTGTAATTGAAAGTAAGATAAATAGTTCTGTTTTCTATTTTTGAAACAGTGTAAAATAGAAAATGGCCATTAGAAAATAAGCAATCAGGCCTTAAAGGCTTAAACTTCTATCAAGGATGTTCTATGGTTTCTTTTTCTTGTTAATGTTGGTACACATTATTAGAGCTTACATTATAGAAGTGATGACTTGTAACTTACAATTTTGGTTTCTTAGAAGCAAGAGCATTAGTCTAATTGTTGTTAAATTCTCTTAAAGACACACACCCCTTATTGTCCATCATTGGACTTCATCATTATGCATTCACTAGTTGTGTGAAATAGCTAAAAGAGATTGTGATGTGACAAAACTACAAAATATGACTTGGATGTCTGCTTAGATGATATTATTCCCTTGCATCATCATTACATACTGATTTCTTGATGACATTTTAGGCTTATGGGAATTGGTTGCCTAGTGAAGGTGTTCAATTTTTCTCATAATGAGAGTTTCAGTTGTAAATATGGACATGAGGTGCTGGTAATAAAGAAAATAGCATACAATTTTAGCCCTGTTAAAAGATTTGTTTTCTTCTGAAAGAGGAGTATTTGTTGGAAAAATGACTTGTGGACGAATCTATAAACTGGAAAAGAACTTCTGAAACCCTCCTTTGAGGTGTAATGGTGACTGACTTTATGAAAGTAAGTTGTGCTTTTGAACAGCATTGCACAAACTGAGCCCATCAACTTCTTGTTCTGTTTGTTAGGATTACACTATAGACTCTATTAAATGAAAAGCACCTCCAGATAAACACGAACAAAGTTTAAAATTAGATTGGCTGAATTATTATGGTACTCAAGAGTATCTCACAGGGCACATTCTATTAAACAAGGTATCTCACTTGACGCATTCTATTGAAAGGTAATGTGCAACACTAACAGGAAGCAGAAACAAGAGCTGGTGGAACATTTATTGGCGAATCAATCAGAAAGTGAAGTTAAAAATTTAAGTCAGGCAAGTTCACTTATCAGCTTAAGTATGATACATAGAATCTGAAGTAAAACTTTCAATTCAAACCATAAGGTTTTGCTGATGAATATTTCTCGTCGCGGTGATCTTTGATTGGTGAAGGAAACATTACTCATTTGGGGTGACAAGGATAAGTTCTTCCCTCTAAGCTTTGCCCATGAATTACAAAGGTACTTATTTTTTCACCTATAAATGTTCATTTTCTTGGTCGTCACCAATAAAATTATTGTCTTTGGTAAATGCAGAAACTTGGGGCCTAAGTGTAAGTTGGAAGTAATTCAGGATACAGGTCATGCAGCAAATATTGATTCTCCCGATTCCTTGAATGCTTTGATAGAGCAATTTATCTTACCTCACTCAAACTGTGAAAACATATCCTGACCACCTACACCCTCAAAAGAGAATATCTGTCCTAATCCTTTACCTGACAATTTTCAGTTCATAAAAGGAAAAATGGTTGGAGATGATCTTATCAGCTCCACTGGATTAAGCTTACTGGTTATACAACATGAATATAAGATGAAAACTTCCTCAGAAGGCATTTTCTGAACCTTAGAAATGGTATGTTCTACATTTGTACATATTAGTTTCTGAAAATTAAGCTGTGATGTTGTCTGTAATCATGCTGCTTGTAATTCTCAATCTATCCAGATTGGTGATTTCCAGGTTCAAGAACTAGCTAGTAGAATATGTATTCAACTGTAACAGGAAGGATAGATTTCTGTTTTTGTTGTTGATGTTCATTAATAGTGAAGTATCAGGAATTTGTGATACCTACTCCTTCAGCCAATATCAGATCAATTTGGACAGCAGCTATAATGGCTTCAAATTTACCATGTCTTTGTGCTCTTATAACCTCTCGTCTGCCTGGGCTCATATTTTGAAAACCTTGCTCCATAATATCAACCACAATTTTCAAATAGAATGGAAATTGCTAATGAAACTTGAGAAATTTGAATTTTTAAAATACTATTGGGCTTTGATTTAGTTGGGCCATGCATGGTAATTGTTATAGGAGTCGTGTGGGATAAAAGTAGGGTTGTTAATGAGTCGGATTTAGATTGGATTAGGATAACTTAAATCCAAATTCGATAGCAGATATGCATAACTGAGTCCAAATTCAAGTTTGATAAGATTTATGCATATCAATTTTATGTTCAGATTTGATAAAAATTCAAAACCCGATAGAAAAATTCGATCCAATAAGAAACTCCAAAAAATTGTGTTCTTTGAATAAACAACTATTTTATAAAACATATTATATGAGATTTTAAGATTATTTTTTAATTCAAATATAATATTTGTAAAGTTAAGAGAATTCAAATTTAATTTTTTTTTCATAACTTTTTATCATATTATTAAAAAAATTAAAGATTTAAGGCATAAACCATGGGGGTTATATCAAATTGATCACTCGGTAATGTATATTTTACAGTGTATAAACCATTATAAATTATGTATTTGGGCTATAATATGAAATATATGTATATATATATATATAATTACTTTATTAAATTAATTGCTTCAAAAAAATAAAAAAATAGGGCATTATTAATTATAGTATCACATATATTGCATTTCAATCAAAAGTCTTTATTAATATAACTTATATTATATAATTACCAATTTAATAATATATTTAATAAAATTTGAATTTGGATCTTTATTGGATCGGATTGTATAATTCTATATTCAATCCATTTATTTCAGATTATGGATATTTATAATTGGATCTGATCCATTGAATAATTTAATCGAATAAAAATTTTAAAATTTAGATCAAATTCAAATTAAAATTCGATCCATTGACAGCCAAGATAAAAGTTCAAGAAAAAAGTGAGGAATTTTTTTTTTCGATTCTAACTCTTCCATTCCAGCCATTGACCATAAGGTAGTCCAATATGCCTACTCTTGTCAACATTTTATTAGTTAAAATTCAAATTATATTTGTATAACATATTATATACTTGAAAAAATGGAGAAATACTTTTCATTTTTGTAACATTCTTATTATCTATATGAAATGGTTCCTGCATGCATTATATATATTCTATATAAAATTGGATAATGATTGATATGGAATTGTTCAAGAGGTCTATTTAGCCCAACAGGCCTAGCATCGGTTCTGAACTACCTACGAGGCCCATTTAGCCCAATAAGCCCAACATCAGTTCTAGATTAAACCATTCAATAACAATTATCTGGTCGAATATATTGTAATCAACTGCACTCGGCAAGAAGCTTCATCCATTCTAGCATATTCTACCATCTCTGTAATCGACTAGCTAGATCTGTTTGATTTATATATCAACCTTATGACTCATTCTGACGTTGACTCAAATCCACGCTGTATTTATTATTCTGTCAGGTAGCATGTCTCCGTATTAATGACACGTAACAGTTAGTACAGTTGCTGCCACCAACTCTGCCACCACATTTGGCAGAGAGGTGCTTACCAGAGTTACTGTTCACCTTGGTAAATAGGAGATGGAGCCACCTGAAATAGTACCGAAATTTGAAATGACCATCAACCCCCTGACAAGGACTAAAGCCCAATGCATCTGCTAAGATCATCTTCGATAAATCACACACTCGAAGAAGACTACAAATACTTCATAGCCAACCACACTCTAGGTAATGCCAAATATAATATCAAATACACTTTAAGCTCTCAATATTCTATTCGATTATTATATTTCAACCAGAACTGACTTAAGCGTCGGAATGCCTTTGCCGGGGGCACCTCAGCTAGTTTAACGTATGTTGCTGTTGTAGATCTTAGACCTCGAGAAAAACATCAGTTGATCACTCAACCTCTATGATTAGATTTACCCCAAATAATATTCTTTTACTATAAACGACTTTTAACCTCATCAATGATAAATATTTGTTATATTTTTCTAGAGTTTAAACATATTGTAAAGTTAAAATTATTTCATTAAATTATAGGTTAAATAACGTAATGACAGATATAAAGTAAATTTTTGCACAATATCATTTTAAAAGTTGATCGAAATTTTCAATCTAAATATTCAATTTTTGATAACTACGTCTATGTGGCTTTTGAATATTGATGCTCTTTTTAATATTAATGTAGTGCTTATTTAAATTAAAAATATATATAATCAAATTAAGATAATTTACAAACATAACAATTTATTTTTATGTATATAGCTCTAGAACTATTGAAATCCGCTCGGGTCAGTATTGGATTCGGATCGCAGAAAAGTAACCAACTTCCGATAAACTTGAATTATTTGACCAATAATACCATCTTATCTTAGTTTTAGTTAACAAAAAAAATAAAAATAAAAGTTGGGAAAAAATAAAATAAAATTCTGCCATCTACACTGGGGAAAAAAAAAAGTTTAAAAGGGCGAAAAAATCACCCCGAAGGACAAGAAAAAGCATAACGAAATTGGATCGGTAAAAGCTGCTGAGGAAGTGATGACGATGCAAGACCGCGCGGCGGCGGCGCTGATGGCGCAGCTGGCGATGGCGGCGGACGGTGCGTTGTTCGGCCTCGGCGTTGCCTACGTGGCGTATCGCAGCATCAGGAAATACACCGCCACGTCATCCGCTCTGCGCAAAATCCGCCAGGCCCCGTTAGGACAGCCGTCCGACCTCCGCTCCATCCTTTCCGATGACAGTGATGCTAATAGTTCTCATCAAGATGACGGAAATGCTTCTAATTCGAATTTTGAGGATGGAAAATTGGTGATCGTTAGGGGTTGCGTGGAGGTGAAATCTGCTGTGGAAAAGGGGAATTGGAAGAGCTTGAGGGGTGCTAATGTGGTTGTTTCTCAGGAGTCGGGGGAAAAAGGCGTTATCTTGCAGCGAACTCAGACTGTATGTTCCCCATTTTTAAACCCTATTTTCTTTATGCTTTTATCACTTGGTTACTTGCTTATTTTGCTGAAATGGCAGCGTTTATTGTTAGAGTTGGAAGATCAAGTTATTTGATGCAGCTTCTGCGGATGTTTTTCTGCGAATGATTTAACATAGTGTTTGGTGCCAGGTCATAAACACTTCAATCAAATTTATATAGTGGGAGAAAGCCCAACTAACTAAATTTGTTAGTACCATGTTTTATGCAGCTGATGGATGTAATCGAAATTACTTAGAGGAAGTGGGGATAATCCAAAATTTGACTTGAGTTGTTTTGATGGTTTTCTTCTCGACTTACTGCTAGTTGCTGATTCTTCAATTTATCTCTGAATTTTTAGAATGACAGTGCTGTAGCCTGTAGATCAAACTGTAGGTTGAGGTTGTGATTATTTCAGATTAAATAATTTTTAGCTCAAAAAATTTTGACTTCACATCCACATAATGCTAATCTGCTAACTGTTAGAAAAATATGAAGGAGCAAATGTGCAATTTTAACGAGTTCAAGTTTTATGTTCAGTTTGTGAATATCTTTCATGAACTTATATTTCTTTTCATAAGCTAAGTAAGCTGTTTTATACATTCACATACATCACAGAGATGAGGTACTTCTTTAGTAATCCCGGGATGAACTTTTTACTGCTGCAGGTCATGTCAACTTTTTATATGAATCATTGTTTAGAAATTGATTCTTTATTCAACTTCTCATTTTGAGCATGTGATAAGGTTGATTTCTTTATTGAAGTTACTTCTTTTCTTGTCAATTATCCATTGAAGTGTATATATAATGAATGGAGGGGAGTCTTTGGATGGACTGCTGACCTACGCTCTATGCTTTCAAAATCCTGGAAAGAGCAAGAGTCATCCTCAATAAGAATGGTAATTTTTTATATCCTCAATGGTCGTGAAATTTCTCTCTTCGGCTATTGTTATGAATAACAGAATCTCCTCCTGGCTTCCCCAGACATGCTGAAGATAGTATGATAAAATATTAGTTCATGAATAAAACTAATTGCTAATGATTGCCGAGACCATTTACGCCACAGTTATGTACTAAGCTCTTAGTTGGAAGAAAGCACTTGCTGATCCAACCATAACAACTTATAAAAATAAATCACAGTCAATAGACTCAATACTGTTTGTTTCTTTTTTTTTTATTTATTTGTTTTGGTTTTTCTTTCATTTGATCCTGCTTTCATTTGGTTATATCTATTATAAGTTGTACCACCTTATCGATTTCTGTGCAACTGCTTTAATTATTGACTTGATATCTTCTGTTTTACCTGTTTTTGCTTGTTGCTTCACAATAGTCCCATAACCATTAGTTGGATAGGGTCACTTTTGCTGTGTTTTACTTTTCTAAATATCTCAGTTCTTTTGCTTCATTTTGCTTTAGAATGCTAGACATCATAGCATGCTCCATGCTGAGATTCTAATGAATCAGATTACTGGTATTGTAATGATTTGGAGAAAATGTGGAGTCTGTGGGTTAGTCATTAGTAGATGCGCATATAGAGGAAAATTGTGATAATAGGCTTCAGTTTATTTTGTTCTGTTCTCTTTTTGTTAAAATCTTTTGAATTTGTGAAGGATTTTATCTCTATATCCTTTTAATTATAGAATTTAAATATTGAACGAGTCAGATATCTCCTTGTTTGAAACTTTTCGTGTGTAGTTCTGCAACAAGTAGAGGTTGGCCTTTAATGATGTGTGCAATGGATTTTTCTCCTCAGGTTCCTTTTATTCTTGTTGAAGCCGGGAAGTGGCCCCAATCTGATTATCTTGTTGTCAACATGGAAGGATCAAGCCATCCGCTACCTCTCACGACAGTTTATCAGAACTTGCAGCCTATTAATGCTTCTCCTTACATTTTTCTTCAAGCGCTTTTTGGTCTTGAGTACCCTGTTAGTTTTGTTTGATTACATAACCCCGCCTTGTGATAAAAGTTGTTGTCACACTCGTCTTTCTTTTCCTTGCTTACATTTACCCCACTTTCTTGCAGGTTGGACTACTTTATGAAGAGAAAATACTTCCTCTGGGGAAGGATGTAACTGCTGTTGGCATTTGCAATCTGAAAAATGGGATTCCTGAGATCAAATCGTGCAAAGATCTTCCTTACTTTCTGTATGTGAAATGCTGTTATCTGCAAAAGCTAGCAGAAATAAGTAATTTGGCAGGCATTATCTAATGTAGTGTTCTTTTGTTTCTGTATGAACTAGAAAGATTTCTGGAAAGCTGATTTTGCATGTCTATGCTTGAAGGTCTGATTTGACTAAGGATCAAATGGTGGCAGATCTTTCCTTCAAAACTAAAGTATTAATGTGGAGCGGACTTATTTTTGGTTCTATCGCCATAGGTATCATTGGTTATTCTATTGCAAGGTACATAACCTCAACCATATATCTTACTCAGTTGACTTGATAGACACCTTTTTGGTAAATATGTATCTTTCCTTTGTGACTAATTAGGTATCTTTACAAACAATGTTAATTTAGACTGCCAATAATGTCGGCACTAGAACAATGATTATGCCTTATTTGATTAGTCCAAATGTAAAGCTTTGTTTCAATAACTAAATTTTCACTTGGTCAATCAAAACATTACTTTCCATTTTCCAAAGTTTTTCCACTGAAAAACTGTATGCGTGTGTGAGAAACCAAAAGCCATCTTATTTCCACAAGAAAAGAGTTTCTGAGAAGCTTTAATTTCATTTTCAAGGTGGCTGGAAATTGCAGATTTTTATTCTCAGTTGTGTTTATGGTGTTCTGGAGACGATAAGTCTGAGCCACGTGCCTTGGGTTGTCAAATGGTATTTATGATTGACATTTCAACATCATTGAATATAGCCAATGCCCATTGTTTATCAAAACAAGAAATTGATGATCCTGGCTGATCTGAGCTTACTAAGTCAACAGATCTTATAAAATCTATATTTCACAAAATCCAAACTAAATCCAGCTCTCTCTTTGTTGCTCTGAAACCTTCCTTTGAACTTACAATATTCTTTGCATGTGGGCTATCTGATATTTTATATTTTTGTTGGGGTAAATAGTGGATTGCATTAAATTTTAAAGGGCAAAGTAGCACAAGGTTAATGATAGGTTTCCATACTGTTCATTTTGTGTAGGAATTGGATCAGATGGAAAGAGTGGAGACACCAGCAGCGAACTCTGCAGCAAAATAATAATTCTACCAGCAGCCAGACTCCATCAGAGGTTGCAGCAGATGAAGAATCTGGAGAAGTTTCTGATGGCGAGCTGTGTGTGATTTGCCTGATGAGAAGGCGGCGGTCTGCCTTCATCCCTTGTGGACATCTTGTTTGTTGTCAGCGCTGTGCCTTGTCAGTCGAGCGTGCAGTATCACCAAAGTGCCCTGTATGCAGACAGCCAATCAGGAGTTCTGTAAGAATATATGATTCTTGAGGATATTCATATACTAGCAGGTGCAGCAGTAGGAAAGGGAATTTTCATGTTTGGCTTCCGGGAAAAGTACATCATTAACATTGTCAGTGTACTTGGTTCACACTTTGATTTTTGTGGTTACGCCAAAGAAATATGTCAAAGTCTTACAGGAAATGTTGGGGTATATAACTAACTGGGCGGCACTAATTTTGTATAGGCATACTACTGGTGTTATGATTGGTATAAGCATCATTATTTTTATTGCCAGATTTATCTTCTTATTCTATCTTGTTTGTAGCCCTCCCCCACCACACCCTACCACCACCAGAGTTACTTCAGTGAACTCTCTACTTGTAATGTTGTTGGATGCCTATTTGGTTCTTTGGATATGGAATTGGGATCTCAAGATCCCATTTTCCTCATCCAATTCCACATCTAGAAACATTTTTCTATGTATTTAAATGTAATATCTGGATCAAGGATGATGCAGTTTTTGGTGATGCAGCCAGAACTACAAAAGCTACAAAGAAAATTCAACTTCTTACTAATAAGGGGGAACAAAAACAAGCCTACACTGCATAACTGAGTCAGACAATCATCCATCACTCTCAAATCGATCTTCCATAGTGAGCAAAATGATGCCGGCTGGCCTTTCCAGCACAATCCAACAGAGCCATCTCTTTCTTCCACCCTAATCTCCCAGTTGCTATCATACTTCCTCAGCAATAGGTTGTGCAGCCTGAATTGTGTGCAGAAGACTAAGGTTTCTTCGGCAGAGGAGTTGATCACTTGGGCTTCTGCAGCTGGAAGGTCTCTATTTTATTGATCTGCAGGTTGATCTTCATGTCCTTAGCAAAGCTGAGGAGTTTGGAAGGTCATTTGCAAATGGAGTAGTATTTCTTGATTGGCCGTTGATGGTGGGCCCGAGCAACCACCGTGAGACGGACTAAAGGCAGTGGTCCTCCAGCCCGATGAGTCAGTTCTTCCAGGAGGGTAGGCCATTGAACCCCATGTGAGACTCCAATGTCAAGAATGTGGAGATCACTTGGTTGGCTTTGTTCTCTATTCTACGTAATACTTGATAATGATAAATATTTGTTATATTTATCTAGATTTTTAATATATCATAAAATTGAAATTATTTAATTAAGTTATAGATTAAAATAATTTAATGACATATATGAAGTAAACTTTGGCACAATGTCAATTTAAAAGCTGATTGAACTTTTCAATCTAGATAATTTAATTTTTGATAACTACGTGGTTTTTGAATATTGATGCTCTTTTAAATATTAATGCAGTGTTTATCCAAATTAAAAAATATATATAAAAAAATATATAATCAAATTAAGATAATTTGCGAATTATAACAATTTATTTTTATCTAGATGGCTTTAAAATTATTTAAATCCATTCAGGTCAATATTGAATTCAAATATAAAAAACGTGACTAGCTCCAATAAACTTGAATTATTTGACCCGTTTAGCGACATCTATGGGACCATACAGAAATCCATTGACAATACTATTTTAGTTTTAGTTAACCAAAAAATAAAAATAAAAATTAGAGGGGAAATATATATATATATATATATATATATATATCTTCCTTGCACGCGGGAAAGGAAAAGTGAAAAAGCGAAAAAATTACCCTGATGGACGAGAAAGAGTATAACGAAATTCGATCGGTAAAATAATATAGAAGATAGAGATAATCTTGATTGAAATAATCTTTTAAAATATTTTCTACACACAGAAAATATTTGATAAGATAAAGATAATTTTGAATGAAATAATCTTATGAAAACCTTTCTACATACATGATATATTTGATAGATAACAAATCTTATCCTTTAATTTTTTTTAAATAAATATTATATTATTTATTATTTCAAATTTTAAATTATCTTTAAACAGTTACGTGTATTAGGAGTCTTAAAGATAGTTATAGATTTTTCAGGCTCGCATACATTGTTTATTGTACATAAATTGAGCAATACAATTCTTTAGTTATCTCTCTACATAGAAGCACAGCTCGCCAGGAACAACGTATTTCAATTTTCATCCGTAAGATTGGAGTACGACGTACAGGAGGTCGGAAGCATCCTAGAAAAGTGGCTCTGCAAGCTCCGACGAGGCCATTCAAACAAGCCACACCCTGGAACAGATTCTATCACCTTAGATAGGTCCTTAGATTACAATACTTCCCCTATTTCAGATGTTACTTTGAAAGTTTTAAGCCTCGTCATGTACAGAATTTTATTTTAAGTTGCTCATGCAATGGCGGGTTTTTTTTTTTTTTTTTTT
>JACGDI010005178.1:874304-889603 GCA_014898725.1 Jacaranda copaia
ATTTTGAGGATGGAAAATTGGTGATCGTTAGGGGTTGCGTGGAGGTGAAATCTGTTGTGGAAAACGGGAATTCGAAGAGCTTGACGGGTGCTAATGCGGTTGCTTCTCAGGAGTCGGGGGAAAAAGGCGTTATCTTGCAGCGAACTCAAACTGTATGTTCCCCATTTTTTTAGCCTTTTTTCTTTATGCCTTTATCATTTGGTCACTTGCTTGTTTTGCTGAAATGTTAGTGTTTATAGGTAGAGTTGGACATCAAGTTATTTGATTCAGCTTCCGCAGATGGTTTTCTGCGAATGATTTAACTTAGTGTTTGGTGCCAGGTTATTGATCCTTGGAACTGAAATATAAATACTTCACGTCAAAATTATGTAGTGGGAGAAAGCCCAGCTACTAAATTTGGTCGGATCATGTTTTATGCAGCTGATGGATGTAATAGTAATTACTTGGAGGAAGGGGGGATAATCCTAATTTTTGACTTGGGTTGTGTTGTGGTTTTCAGTTCTTGACTCACTGCTGGTTGCTGATTCTTGAATTTATCTCTGAACTTTTAGAATGACTGTGCTGTAGATCAAACTGTCGGTTGAGGTTGCGATAATCTCAGCTTAAATAATTTTTAGCTCAAAAGTTTGGAGGAATTGACCTCAAATCCTAATTTGCTAACTGTTATAAAAAATATGAAGGAGCAAGTGTGCAATTTTAAGGAGTTCAACTTTTATTTTCAGTTTGTGAATATCTTTCATGAACTTATGTTTCTTTTCATTTATTAAGTACATTAAGCTGTTTTAACTTTTATACATTCACATATATCACAGAGATGAGGTACTTCATTAGTAATCCTGGGATGAACTTTTTACTGCTCAACCTTTTGTATGAGGCATTGCTTAAAATTGATTCCTTATTCAACTTCTTATTTTGAGCATGGGATAAGGTTGATTTCTTTACTAAAGTTACTTTTTTCTTGTCAATTATCCATTGAAGTGTATATACAATGAATGGAGGGGGGTCTTCAGATGGACTGCTGACCTACGCGCTATGCTCTCAAGGTCCTGGAAAGAGCAAGAGTCATCTTCAAGAAGAACGGTAATTTTTTATAACCTCAATGGTCATGAAATTTCACCCTTTGGCAACTGTTATGAATAGCAGAATCTCCTCCCGACTTCCTCAGACATGCTGAAGATAGTATGATAAAATATTAGTTCATGAATAAAACTAACTTCTAATAATTGCTGAGATCATTTGTGCCACAGTTATGTGCGTAAGCTCTTAGTTGGAAGAAGCACCTGATGATTCTACCATGACAACTTATAAAAGTAAATCATAGTCATTACTGTTTGTTTCTTTTCATGATTTTGGTTTTTCTTTCATCTGATCCTGCTTGCATTTGGTTATAACTATTACAAGTTGTACCACCTTATCAGTTTCTGTACCACTGCTTTAGTCATTGACTTGATGTCTTCTGTTTTATCTGTTTTTGCTTGTTGCTTCACAATAGGCCCATAACTGTTAGTTGGATGGGATCATTTTGCTGTGTTTTACTTTTAGATGTGTGTCAATGTTTTTGCTTCGTTTTTCTGTAGAGTGCTACACATCATGACATACTCCATGCTAAGATTCTAATGAATCAGATCACTGGCATTGTAATGCTTTGGAGAAAATGTGGAGTCTGTGGTTTAGTCATTAGTAGATGGCACATATAGAGGGAATTATGAGAGTACACTGCAGCTTATTTCGTTCTGCTCTCTTTTTGTTACAATCTTTCTAATTTGTGCAGGATGTGATCTTTATATCTTCTTAATCATAGAATCTAAATATTGAATGAGTCAGATATCTCTTTGTTTGAAACTTTTCGCGTGCAGTTCAGCACCATGTGGAGGTTGGCCTTTAATGATGTATGCAATGGATTTTTCTCCTCAGGTTCCTTTTATTCTTGTTGAAGCGGGGAAAGGGCCTCAATCTGATTATCTTGTTGTCGACATGGAAGGATCAAGCCATCCGCTACCTCTCACGACAGTTTATCAGAACTTGCAGTCTATTAATGCTTCTCCTTACATTTTTCTTCAAGAGCTCTTTGGTCTTGAGTATCCTGTTAGTTTTGTTTGATTACATAACCCCACTTTGTGATAAAAGTTGTTGTCACATTCTTCTTTCTTTTCCCTGCTTAAATTTACTCAACTTTCTTGCAGGTTGGACTACTTTATGAAGAGAAAATACTTCCTCTTGGGAAGGATGTAACTGCTGTTGGCATTTGCAATCTAAAGAATGGGATTCCTGAGATCAAATCATGCAAAGATCTCCCTTATTTTCTGTATGTGAAATGTTGCTATCTGCAAAAGCTAGCAGCAATAAGTAATTCTGCATTATAAATGTAGTGTTCTTTTATTTTCTTTATCAACGACAAAGATTTCTGGAAAGCTGATGTTGCATGTCTGTGTTTGTAGGTCTGATTTGACTAAGGATCAAATGGTGGCAGATCTTTCCATCAAAACTAAAGTGTTAATGTGGAGCGGACTTGTTTTTGGTTCTATCGCTATAGGTATCATTGGCTATTCTATTGCAAGGTACATAACCTTGACCATATATCTTACTCAGTTGACTTGATAGACACATTTTTTGTAACTATATATCTTTCTGTTTTGATCAATTATGTATCTTTACAAACAATGGTAATTTACACTACCAATAATGTCTGCACCAGAACAATGGTTATGCCTTCTTTGATTAGTTCAAATGTAAAACTTTGTTTCAATAACTAAATTTTCACTTGGTCAATCAAAACATTACTTTCCATTTACCAAAGTTTTTTCCACAGAAAAAGTATATGTGTTTGTGTATTAGAAACCAAAAGCCATCTTATTTTCACGAGAAAAGAGTTTCTGAGGAGCTTTGAATTTCATTTTCAAGGTGGATGAAAATTGCAGATTTTTGTTCTCAGTTGCATTTGTGGTGTCCTGGAGAAGATAAGTCCAAGCTGCTTACCTATCAGAACAAGAAATTAATGATCCTGGCTGATCTGAGCTTACTGAGTCAGCAGATCTTATAAAATCTATATTTCGCAAAATCCAGACTAAATTAGGCTCTCTTTGTTGTTTCGAAACCTTCCTTTGAACTTACAACATTCTTTGCATGTGGACCATCTGATATTTTATATTTTTGTTGGTGTAAATAGTGGATTGCATTAAACTGTAGAGGGCAAAGTAGCACCACGTTTATGATAGGTTTTCATGCTGTTCATTTTGTTTAGGAATTGGATCAGATGGAAAGAGCGGAGATACCAGCAGCGAACTTGGCCGCAAAATAATTCTACCAGCAGCCAGACTCCATCAGAGGTTGCAGCAGATGAAGAATCTGGAGATGTTTCCGATGGCGAGCTGTGTGTGATTTGCCTGATGAGAAGGCGGCGGTCTGCCTTCATCCCTTGTGGACATCTTGTTTGTTGTCAGCGCTGTGCCTTGTCAGTTGAGCGTGAAGTATCACCAAAGTGTCCCATATGCAGACAGCCAATCAGGAATTCAATAAGAATATATGATTCTTGAGGATATTCATACACTTGCTGGTGTAGCATAGGAAAGGGAGTTATCATGTTTGGCTTACCGTAAAGTACATTATAAACATTATCAGTGTACTTGGTTCACACTTTAATTTTCTTGGTTAGGCCAAAGAAATATGTCGAAGTTTGGCAGGAAATGTTGGGGTATATAACTAACTAGGAGGCACAAATTTTGTAATGGCATACTACTGGTGTTATGATTGATATAAGAATCACTATTTTTATTGCCAGATTTTTCTTGATTCTTCTTGTTCTTTCTTTTTAGTTGCCCTTCCCCCAACTTCTTTCTTTTATCACTGAGGAATCATGTGAGATGAAAGTCTCATGCACGGTTTTGAATGAGAGAAAGAAGTGAAGAATCCTTTTTTCGACTCTGACTCTCCCACTCCATTGTTTTTTTTTCTGTTATTTCAAAAATAGCTACTTCAGTTTCAATCACTCAAATTTTTTATAATTCTTTTTATTTTTGCCTATTTAGTTCTTTGGATATGGGATTGGGATCTCAAGATCCCATTTCCACATCTAGAAACATTTTTCAATGTATTTAGATGTGATATCTGGAACAAGGATGATGCAGTTTTTGGATATGCAACCAGAATTACAAAAGCTACAAAAAGGACTCAAATTTTCACTAACAACCAGGAACAAAAACAGGCATACACTATAACTATGTCAAACAGTCATCCTTCGCTCTCAAATCCATCTTCCATAGTGAGCAAAATGATACCGGCTGGCCTTTCCACCACAATCCAACAGAGCCATCTCTTTCTTCCACCCTGATCTCCCAGTTGCTATCATACTTCCTCAGCAATGCTTTGGCTCCATCAATAGTCTCCTCTCCAAACACTTCCCCTTTAAATCCAGCACCTTTCATTCTTCCACACCATTTCTCTTTTCTCTCATTCATTTCCCCTACATTTATCAGCACTTTAGCTGCTTCTGCTTCCATCATCCTCCTCTCTTCACTCTCACGTCCTTTATATGCGACGCTGGTCGAGTCCAAGAACCTCCATAAGTACTCCACCCTCCTCGAGAAGCCTGTTGCAAAATCACAACAGTTATTGCAGCTGCAATCTGTGTTATTCTCACTCAAGAATATTCCTTTGGGCTGTAGGCCTCTTAGCACTCTTAGAAACTCTGTTCTGTCATCTGGGGTGCTGTGGTTTAGGTTGTGCAGCCTGAACTGTGCGCAGATGACTAAGGTTTCTTCTGCAGAGGAGTTGATCACTTGGGAATTCAGCTTCTGCAGCTGGAAGTTCTCTATTTTATTGATCTGCAGGTTGATCTTCAAGTCCTTGGCAAAGGTGAGGAGTTTGGAGGAGAAGTCATAGTTTGGAGGGCCATTTGCAAATGGAGTAGTGTTTCTTGATTGGTCATTGCTGGTGGGCGGAGCAACCACTGTGAGACGTACTAAAGGCGGTGGTCCTCCAGCCCGACGAGTCAGTTCTTCCAGGAGGGTTGGCCATTGAACCCCATGTGACACTCCAATGTCAAGAATGTGGAGATCACTCGGTTGGCTTTGTTCGGCAAGAATTTGGAGGATTGAAGTGTTTGCAACATTGTTGGGTATTCTGAACCAGGGATTTATATCATTAAACTTGATCAAAGAATCCCTAAAGAATTTTGGATTGCTGGAGGCAAAAGTGTTGCCACTGACTGAGGAGGAGAAGCTGCTTCCTGGGCCGGCTGACAGGTGGTATGTCAGCGCTCGCAGGCCATGAAACGCCAGCCGGTGATTCGCATCGCCAGTAAGAGAGGAGAGGTCATGCAAAACATACAAAAAGTGCTGGACTCGGGATGGGTTCCGGGCGGTGATGGCGGCCGCGCAAGGGTTGAGCAGCTGTTCTGCCCACCTCCCTTCTTTGTTATTGCTGTTGTTATTATTCCCAGCTGACTTGCTGTTTCCCTTCTTGTTTGCAGTTGGTTTCCTAGGCGCCACCGGCCCTTCTGCAGCCCCACCATCCATCCGGCTCGTGTTCTTTCGACATACTTTAGGACTACTGGAATCATCAGGTAGCTTCCTCTTCTTTGTTAAATCTAGTGGAAGTGATTGGTTGGAAACTGTTGAGTCAGCTGGAGTATCGGCTGCCGTCATGGTCGTGGCGACAGTGGCAGGAGCCATGGGGGTAAAAGAGTTAGGACTGGAAATAATCAGCTCTTGTTCAAGATTCTGACTTTGAACCCAGAATGAATCACCACTGAAGTCCCCAGTAGCATCATAGGGATCGTCAAAAAACGTCGGAAAGTACGATATCGACTCTTCGATCCACCCTAAGATGTGGTCTGGAGGGGGGTTTGGCTCTGGCTCCTCCATGGTCATGGTATCAAGAATTGATTCTAAGTTGAGGAGATGAAGGAGGGAGAATGAGAAAGTATGGAGTAGTTTATCCTGATCATTGATCAGAATAAGGCCTAAGAAGGGTTAAGATGGGGTGGTGTGGACTTTCGTGTTCTTGCAAAAGTGTTATAATAATGCAAGAGGAAGTGGTCTATTTAGGAAGAGACAATAAAAGGCATATTCAAAGTTTTGGGTGTGCTGTTATTTTGGAAGTAATGATGTTTGCATTAAGGTTTTTTTAAGGGTCATTAGAGTTAAGTAAAAGGGTATTTTATTTACAGATTCGCCGTTTGCATCATAGTTGTTGGGACAAATTGCAGAGAGTAAGGTTTTGAAATTCTTGGGAAGGTGATGGGGTTGGGTTTGAATTTTCAAGAGTCGGCAAAACTCTCAAGACTTTGGATTAAATTATAAAGTTATTTTCTGAAGATTTGTCTTCAATTAAGCCATAGGTTGATGGGGTTTTGTTCTTTTCCAGAGGATATAATTGACTTGCAAACAACTCAATTGTCAGCTTAACTTTATTTATAGTTTTCAATAACAAAACCCTTTTTCTTCTTTGAGTGTCTTACATTTTTGGATTAATCTAAGCTGATGCTGCCACTAATGGTCGTTCCTGACTCGACTCCAATAATGCAATTTCAAAATTAGTCGACAGTTGGAGACTGGATCCCTTCAAACCTAAAGAACATGTGAGACTGATCAAAATAGAGAACCAAGAGCAGCAGCCGCAGGCTCGCTGCAGTGATGCAAGAAGATTATTTTACTTTGAAGTTCATGTAATTGTAGTTTGAGAGTTGCTTAGTGGTCTTTGGTTTAGTAGTATAAGTTTCAAAGATAAAGTATGAGGTTAAATGTTCGAATATAGTGAATTCTTGATGTGCGTTTTTATAAATAAATGAAAAGGTTGAGAGTTTTTGTAAAAGTCGACTATAAATATTTTTCAAATTCAATCGAAGTAGATTTATCAAATTAAAATTGCACTTGAAAATCTCAGTATTCCTTAATCAAATTTAGTAAAATTATATTTTCTTTGTATTATGGACATATACTGTTCAATAAAGTTGAAGCATGTAAAATTTCAAGTTTCTTCGTGGTATTTTGTTATTTGTATTTTTTTTTTTTTGATGATTTCTTTTTCATTACATCAAATAGATCGATTACTACTTTTCAAATCAATTGCTCTTTGAAACTCCAATCGAAGACACAATTCCAAGAAATAAAAACAAACTGTGAACACAAAACAGACACCAATTATGATTAAAATATCTTAGCCAGTGCCCCCTAAGACGGCCTTAAGTTTCTTAACTTGTGCATCATCAAGAAAGGTGGTCTTCTTCACCAATGCAGAAGGCAAATTATTCCCAAACAGTGCAAAATCAGTCACTTGCAGCCCCGGATTTTGGCTGCTGAAGGTAGCATAAGCCACAGCAGTCCTCCCACCTCCATTGATCTGAAAATGCAGCAGCCCTTGCGGGTAAACCATAACATCTCCCTTTACAAGCTTTTGAACGTAAACTCCGTTGGCCGAAGAGATGAACCCTGCGACAATGGACCCCTGGACAACCAGAAGAAGCTCTGAGCCTGCAGGATGAGTGTGCATTGGGACTACACCATCCGGGGCCAAGTCCAGGCGCGCCATGGATAGGCCGAGCCCGTTTACGCCTGGAAACTGTGCTGCAAAAGCTGGTGAAACAGCGGCTTTGATGAGGTTTGTGGTGTTTCCAGCTGCACGAAAACCTGTGAACACAAAATCACTTACTGTTACACTAGCAGGGTTCTTGCAGGAGTAGCCTGCAGGCCCTTCTGGGGCTGAGAAATCGGCCACGCAGAAGTCCTGCACAGCAGCATTGCAAGTGAAGATAGGGAGGGATAATAAGAAAAAGATAGACTTAAGCATTTTTGCTTGCAATGTTGGTTTTTTGAGTGTTACACTTTTGAACCAGCTAGGGTTTGTTTATATAGAATGTCGGGGACTTATTCATTAATGGGCAGTTGCACTAGAAAATTGGACGTGCAACGAGAGCCACTAACTCTTTAGCGAAGACGAATGGCGCACAATGGAGTAGTAGTTAACCTCCCTTTGGCGTATTGCACAAGGGATGGAAATACTCTTTCTATCGAAGTAATTAAGATGCTTAGATTGACCTACATTATTAGTAGTTTTTGATTGGAGAAGGGCATGTGAAGGATGACCAATATAGCGACTTTTTTGAATGTGATCGCAGTAGTTTTAAGTGCCCAATTTGAGCAATAACTACTATTTAGGATTAAAATCTATTAAAGTTTTAATCAGATTAAATTATTTTATCACAGAGATGATGTCTCTTACTGCTGTAAAATGTCATAGCTACTACTCAAAAACTAAAGTTATCTAACCTAACAAAAAGTGTCATTTGCTATAAAGGTGATTGTTTCATCTACCATCATCATAAATAGGTTCAAATCAGGGACCTTTTTGTAGTAAGTTATAGATCAAAAACCAATTAGGATACCTTGTATCATTAATAGTTAAGTTTAAGGGTCAGAAAGAAATGAGAACAAGAGAAAAAGATTTAGCCTGAGTAATGGTGGAAACTTCACAATGTTATACTCAACGCCAAAAGGAGAATTAAAGTGCTAAAGTCTGCCCAATGTCAGCAATTATATCAGGCAAATACTCAAAAACTGTTGGCCTTATCTTGAATTGAAGTTACTTGAATACATGATCATGATGGATGGCTCTTAAAGAAAGCAAATCTGTATTAGATTTGTGTCTTATTTTTTTTTTCATTAAATTTCCCCCAAATTTAGCAAGTAAAGTGGTGGTCTAAAAGAGCACATGGCTAGGGAGAACATAAGAGTAGAAGAACAAGACAGGAGGGGAAAGGGTATCCATGATACAATTTGCTGTCCTCCAATCATAGATTGTTAACCAGTTGAAAAGATTTTGTGGACTTGAGGAATTCCTTTATGGCTGAGGATATATACCAGTGGTTGATGATCAATGCAGCAGAATAATTTTTGTTGCCATTCTTGAAATAGAAATTCGAAACCCTACAATGGGGCAATGGTTGAAAATTTGGCTTGAAATTACTCGTTTGAGATACGTTCACAAGTAAAAATAAGTTTTAGGGTGTGTCCCACAATAATTCATTGAGCTTGTCTTGTGCGCTAATGCCAGGTGCTATGTGCATAAGATTCCAAGTTCAATTTTAGGCTAACAAGCCTTAAAATAGGATTTTGACATAATCAATCAAGAGATGAAATCTATTTGGTTTGATGCAGGACTTCACCCAACACCCTGCAACACACAGCAAAACACCACCTACACATGACGATCACATTTATCATGGAACTTAACACAACACCTCATGATACAAGATTTCAAGTCCACCTTGGGTTAACACACCTTAAAATGGGGTTCCAACATAACCAATCAAGAGATAAAATCAGTTTGATTTGATACAGGACTTCACCGAACACTCTACAGCACAAGACAAGACGATAGCCCAGCACTCCGCAAACACAAAAGTTATGCTTATTGTGTAACTTAACACAATTCCTTATGATACAAGTTGATGACAGCCGCGTCCTCAATGTTGAATGCTCCCTTTCCTTTTTAGCATGATTTTGAAAGATATATTCTTTTTAAACTAATTCAAAAATGTTCAATAATTGGAGAATATATTCTTTTAAGAATTTTTATATGCCTTGTGAAACTCACCGTCTTAATGTCTTTATTCAGAAGTCACTAGTTAAAGGATATTGGGGCTCAATTATTAAACATTCGAGTAACCAAAAGAATCCAATATCAGACTCAGATATGTTTGTGTATTATTAGAGCATCAAGAACAGTAATGAGAAAATCAAACGGCAAGAAAATTTCAAGACGGGCAGTGCAAAAGAAATGTTTCTGCCTCAGAATCAAAATTCAAGAAATAGGATCCCAAGGTAATAAAGAGACTCCAAACATCCAAATATGTACTCATTCTGATACCGCCACGATAAGCCCAAGTCTTCTTCACCATCATCAGAAAAAAAACAACTTTTGTCCCAGTTTGCTCATCTGATAGAAGCTGGTGTAATTCAAATCACATACACTCTTATTAATAAGTAAATAGTTTGACTTAGAAAGTAATGGACACAAATTATATACATGGACGGTGATTATAAGTTGTGATCTAACATCAACAAATTTTGTATTGCTATAGTACATTTCTCCTTCAAGAACTGAGCTATAATATCTGTCAGCTGGTCAGAGTAAATGCAGGTCAGTTCCTTACAAGTCGATAAAGACATAATATTTCATCTACAAGTCATCCTCTTGCATCACCTACAAAATAGAAAATGATCCCCACGAGTTTGTATGCTAAAGAAATACATATATAGCAGCCACCAAGTTATGGCTGATGTTAGGCAAATAGAGTTCTACTTTAGAATAGATACTTTTGCAAGTGACTTGCATCAGAGTTCATCATAAGGAATTTCAACCTGTGTGGCAGAAGACCATCAATTTGCAGTCTTAAGGATTTTGTCAAAAATAACACAACTCTAAGATAACCTAATTGGTTGATGAGAGACATAAAAATGAATGGTACAAGTACATCTACTAGTATGAAACTCATTGTTTTGCACTTAGCACCACTCTACCAGAGTCAGAAATGTTTTTTTTCCCCATGATATGATCCCAAATTCGTAAAGTAGGAAAAACTAGAAACAAATACATATATGCCTGATGTAGAATGCTTAGAAGACATAAAGCAATTTCAGATCATTTTCTGAAACTAGCAATCTGCAGTTTAAGAATCATTGCTTTCTTATGGCCTCATTTGGTTCAATGAGGGAGAAAGGGAAGTGAAAGAGAGAAGGGGAAACAGACTTCACATCACAGAAATATGGTGCTTTTCCTCTAAGTTGTTTGGTTTGACACGAGGGGAAGTAACTGATGTCAGACACTTCTCTTAGTTTGGTACAAATGAAGATAAAGTGGGAAGGGAAGATTGAGTTTTCTAATTTCACCAATTGACTTTTTTTTGAAAGAAAAACTATTTATATAATTTTTTATTACTACTGATTGGCTAACAAATTAAATTTGAAAAGTTTTTCAATTTCCCATCCAATTATTGTTTCAAATTATGCACCCACTTATACTTTCGGTTTGCTCATACAGTCACTTTTTGCCCCAACTAAACAAGGTCCAAGTCTACAACTTTCAAAAAAGTCACAACTAACCAACAAGTGACATGAAGTCCAAATCAAGCTTTGTTGAGCTCGGTGAGTTGAAACTATAACACAACTGAGACATGGCACCAAAATAGAAAAAGAAAATATATAAATAAGAAAAAAAGATAAGAAGCCAGGAAAACAGCTTTACGTCAAGAATGTTAAACATTCTTCCCCATGGATTAATGAATCTATAAGACTTTGTGCTGTTATGGAACTTCCATTTACAAGAAAAAACATCTGCAAACTAATGCTTATACTTTTGTTATCCTTTGGCACATTAGGATTAGATAAGTCCCAACTGAATAAGTATTGTTAAGGCTAATCAACTTCCAAGGTATCAAACAAGCAGAATTGCAATTATTATCCAATGCAATCATACAGATATCACATGAAGATATAACTGCACAATCATGAATCAAAAGGCTGCCAAAATGATTCACATGAAATATTACTAAACTCATACATGATTTAGTCATGACATGAAGAAAAAAGCAATGCACACTGTACAATTCCACTTCAATCAAAAGAGGTATGCCAATCAATAAAATAAATGAATAAATTAATAAAAAATCAACAAGAAAGACTGCCTATCAAAAGTTACCAGTTTACAGGAGCTGTATCCCAGATGCGGACACCAACTTTCAGTTGATCCTCAGTTCCATTGACGCCTCACCTCTGTCGCAAGCCACCGGTAAAGAATCTCAATCCAGCCATTATAGTATGCAAATGCAACGTTCTGTTTCTTTTTTAATAGCTATTTTCGGCTTTCAAGATTTGCTTTTTCCTGATCAACAAGAATGCTACCACGCACACTTGCAAAATTGCGGCAACTCCAATGAACATAAACCCGATTTTCTGCCCCATGTTGAGCTTCTCTTTTTTTGGTGGGCGGATCAAATTTTCACGCGAATTATCCTTACCATGCCCTGGAACTGGGGGGCGTAGGCGTTTCCTTGGAAGTGGTGATGGAGGGGAATGAGGGATCAGCAGAGGAGGTGGTGGAGCGAAAGGTGGCGACAATGACAAAGGGGGCGGTGGAGTAAAAGGTGGCAGCAAAGACAACGGTGGCGGTGGAGAAAAACGCGAAGATTTCGAAAATAAAAATGGTGGTGGTGGAGCAAAAGGCCGAGGTGGCTGAGTAAAAGGTGGACGTGGTGATTCCTGTGCTGGAGGCAGCGGAGAAGATGGAGGAGGTGGTGAAAGTTTCACCGCCGGAGGATTTACATTTTCTTGCGAGTCAACAATGGCAGCAAAGAAACCAAACCAAAGGGCGGTGACCAGAGTCAACAATGGCGAATCCATACAAACCAATCCAGCCAAATTAGTTGTTTTTTGGAATAAAGACTGCTGCTTTATGCCTTCCTTGCATCTCGGATTCACTTCAAATTCCTTTCCCAAATCAACAAAAAAGAAAATGAAACCTTTAAGAGGGGAAAGTAGTTCAAGAAACTAGGGTTTGAAAATTGGGATTGGAATCAAGACGGACCTCAATAATTTCTTGCGGTTTCGAAAAATCAACGAAAGCAGTCCAAAGGGTTTTGCCCCCCAAAAGCCAAATCCTTCTTCAAAGTGGGGAAAGGAAGATTCTTCAAGGGAAGATTTAAGGGGTTAGGACATTACATTTCCCCATGTCAGCATCTCAGGCGAACCACAATCCAAGTAAAGTATTCCCAAGATCCTTTCTATTGTTAGATTATCTTCTACGATCTCTTAATCTTAGCAATGGAGAATCAATCGGGGGAAATGAAAGAGAAGAAGAAGAAGGAAGAGGGAGAAGGGTGGCAGCGAAGAGCCGAATGAAAAGAGAAGAGAGAGAAGGCGGGATTTTAACGGTTAATCTGATTTTTGGCCTTTTCCGGCAGTTGATTGGATTTTGTCATTTGTTGGAGGGAATTTACTTTTACAGCACCAAATAGATATTTTCCTTTTTCTTTTCTTTCTTTTTCTTTCTTTCTTTTCTTTTTTTTTTTCCTCCAATCTCAAGAATTTACTTCCTTTCTTGTTCTTGAAAATATCTATTTTTTAAAAAATAAAATAAAATGTATTTGTTTTCTTTATCATTTTTAAAAATTATCTCAAACCATATGAATTCAACACTTATCTCTAACTATATTTCATTATCCAAGTTCTGCTATAAAATATTTCGTCTTTTATTATAGTCATTTTATAAATCTATTTTAAAAATAAATAAACTTAACGTATTTGTATTATTTAATTAATTGGATTAGCTGATATATTTAAAACATGTTCTTTTATTTGTATATTATTTATAATCATATCATTCGAAGCAAACTAATCCTAACTATACAAGATTCGACATTGATTTCTACTCCAATGGAAATACTTGTCCAATTTTAGAATAATTTTCACAATAAATCCACAAAAAATACAATTTTTATGGCAAAATTTATGTTTTTCTTCCAATATCACAATTTTTTCCATACAACAACCATTATCTTATACACATATCATAAATTGATATATGTAACAAAAACTGTCACATATTTCAAATGATCTAGAACGATATGCATATGCACTCAAGAGAAATATCAATTGTTAGATTATACAGTAATATCATAGTTTATTTTATAATATTATTAAGTTATCATCCAATAATTTACTATCTCATATAGGATATATTTATATCTATATTATATAAAAAAGAAAGGCCTTTTACATACTTAAAGTGACGGATACGACATGCTGCATTAAAGTTTGTTTTATCAATTATAATCTTAATTTTTAATTTAATTTAAAAATAAATTTATCACTTAATTTAACATTAAAAAGACAAATAATATAATGAAAATATAATAATAAAATTTATGGAATGTATAAGTAGATATATTTAATGATTTCAAACTTTTGATGTAGAAATAATTTACTAAATATGAGTTGATATTAATGGATAAATATTATTGTATGTTTTTGATGTAATTATTGTTAAATTATATTATTATTAATATACACAATAAAAAATTAAATAATTTATTCATTAATATAATTTAATATACACAATAAAAAATTAAATAATTTATTCATTAATACAATTTAATATTAATAATATAATAAATTAATATGCACATAACGTGCCACGACTATTAATACATATAATTTTTTTTTCAAATTTAATATTGTATAGATTGCCACAACCCTACGCCACCGCCCACCATGCCCAAGTGAGCCCAGGCGTAGGGCCACAAGTAAGTTAGTCCATTTGACTAAGCCTTCTTGAGTTGCAAGAAATGGACCACGTAAATGTGTTTTTGGGCCCAAAATCTTAAAGTCTAGGACCACTCCTATTTGTGAAATCCTTAAGGTTGCAATTACAATTTAATTGTGACGCACACTATGAAAAAATTTTATTTTTGCAACATTATTGAAGTAAATGTTGCAATAATACAATGACCTAGACGAAAATTCAATTTTAATTTATTATTTGCACTAACCATATGGTAACGCTTTTGGGAATACTTAACTTGCAATCCACGTACAGAATTCATAATAATTATTTCCAAATAAAAAAAAAAGAAACACAAGAAATAAAACCATTTCGGTTTTTATTATTCTTTTTGTCCAATTTTAAGTTTGTAACCTAATTTTCATTCAATTTTTCAATAGTCATAATAAAATTAATCTCCAATTTCAAAGAACATAAAAGACAACGTATAACATATCATTGAAATTACAAATTCGTGAAAAATTAAATTCTATTTAGCAATTAAGTCCCCTTAGACTTAGAATATTTATTCATATAAATTTAGTGCTTAATTACAAAATAAATGAAATTCAATTTATTTAAATTTAAAATTTTGAATATATAAGTGAAGTTTTTTTTTTTTTTTTTAAATCTAAGAATCAAAGATAATTGAAGGCCAGTAGAGACTGCAAATTATTTGCAACAAGTAAAGATATGGGAGAACATTTTGGAATTGCAGAGACAGCGAAAGGAAGCTGATGTAGGGATGGGCCCAAAATATTGAGTTTAATTTTGTATATTTTTATGCTATTCGCATTATATAATTTTTTTTTAAGAAAATAATTTTTATTTTTTTCTGAGAATAATATATAATTATTCCATTTTGTTTGTTTTTGTGCATTGGGAATTGTTGCCTTTGTTCCATTTTTGAGCTATGAGTTAATGCCCTTGGGCTTGCAATGGAACTTGTGCTTGACCCCCATTTTGGGAATATGCTTCTTTCTTAT
>JACGDI010005178.1:891792-908235 GCA_014898725.1 Jacaranda copaia
ATATAAATCGCCACAATTTTATTTATTTTTTAATATAATAATTTCATTACCTTTAACCCAATAAGTAGATTCATTAATCAAATTACATCATCCACATGTTAAATTTCAAACTTCAAATCTCTTACATAAAAATACAAAATAAAGTAATATTATTAAGCATATTTTAAATTTTATTCTTACTCTTTTGAAGCTCTTTTTATGGGGAAAAAAATGATTCCAATTTTTCTTTTATAATTAAAAACTAACCATTTTCTCATTCCAACTCGTGAATCTACACTCTTTGATTAATTTAAATTCTCTATTTCCCTATATATTTTATCTTCTATTCCATTGTATGAATATATATTACTTGTATTAAATATTTTTTTTATAAAAATTAAATACATTTGACATATATACATTACATTAAAATACAAAATATAATACATAATAAAATAGAAGATAGAAAATGCTCCTTTTCGACTCATCCAAGGAGACTTAAATCAACTTCCTTTTTCCAACACAAAAGATCCCACAATATAGAGCTATTCTTCCTTATAACTAGAAAATTCCTAAAGAAATTCAGACTAAATATTGAAGGGAAACCAATCCTCCTTCACTAATTTTGCAAAATCTTTTCTTCTCTTCTTCTAATCATAAGCCATGAAAACCTGTAGCACCTCCTACCAAAGTAGCCAAAATTCTAATTAAACATATAATATGCTCTCCATCATCCCAAGAAATCAACTTTTTAGTCATTCCAAAGTGCAAAAATGGGAGCTTGATGGACCAAACCCATATCAGGTACCCGATTCGAACCTGTGTGATCACTCCCATCATCATACTTCTGTCCCTCCAATGAAAAATAGGCCTGAGGATACCCTCCTCCATCTCCAAACTCTTCGTCCATCCGGGCCGGGCCCTTGGGGCTTGGTGGGCTTGACGAGCCCCGGCTGCTTGGCCCTCGACCCAATTGCATGTTATCTTTGGCAGCAGCCTGATTCTGCTGGCCCTGCTCGTCGGAGCTGGCATTCCACATCATCTCAGCCAATTCATCAGCGTTAGACTCACTGTTGGTTATAGGTAGGAAAGCTCGAGGTGAAGCTGATGAAGCGCATGAATTGTAGTCCTCGTGGGATGATGGCCCCGTGTCCTTAGGGGACCGTTTGGCAAGATCACCTGCAATGAGGGTCGAGCTGGAACAAATCCTCTTCACATCATACCTACTTATGTCGAAATTTGTAACAGCGCTTGTTCCTCTAAACTTGATTGCAGCAATATCATATGCTTCTGCAGCTTCTTCTTGTGTACCTAAGTTAAAGCCAAAGATTTAGAATAATAATCTAGTTGGAGGGTTACCCATCAATCGGAAGCACTTGTAGAAACTATAACAAAACTTTGTAAGAAATAATCATTGTTATAAGGAATAATGGAAATTATATATTATCTTATATTCCTCTATGAACTGCCATCTACTTCAGAAATCCTAATGAAGATTCAAATATTAAAATTCAGTATCTTTTAATGAATTAGCGACACCAAAATGACATGTGACCAAACAAAAATGCACCAAATGGTCCAATAATAACAATGCTTGGACGAAAAATTTAACTGTATTTAGCCATAATTATTGACAGCGGCCTAATAGTAACTCAACATGCTTGTAAATGGGCATCAACTTCTTTAACAACTTTGGTCCAAAGATTAATTTCCAGCAATAAATCCAAACATATGAATAATTATCACAAAACAAAAGGGCATAGATATTTAGTTGGAAATGTGAATTCATTTCACTGTTGAAGCATCAAAGCATTTATGATATCTCTTCTCCACATACTGACACTGCCAATTTTACAGCAAGTAGTGAGTTGGGAATTTATGTTTGATGTCGGCTTCAAAGGTACGATTACAGAAACTTACTAAAGGGTAAAATGAAACTTGTAAGGTACAATTACAAAACACTTAACTGAAAGTGCCAAGGTACAAGTCCTTGTTGCCTGCAACCCTTCCTATTCTGGCTTGCCACCTTCCATGCTGATGATGCCTGCAACTATGAGATTAGACCAAACCAAACTGATGTAAAGGAAAGAATGCAACATAGACAGAGCAATGGAGTGTCTTAAATTCCATACTAGATATATAATATTATAGAATATGGTATTTTAATGCAGTTTCGGTTGATATTTCATCTTCTATTCCACATCAAACAGATGCATTTGTCATGTTGCTGTGAATATATAATATTATAATACATGGTACTTTAGTGCAGTTTCAATTCCAATTGATGTTTCATCTTCTATTCTATTCTGTTGCACAGATGCATATGTTCTGTAACAGTAAAATATCAGAACAGAAGATCCAAAATAACTATAATGCCACGCGAACATGCATATGTATCAACTATCATTAATATTGTTGTTCTTATCCATTATTGAAGAAGATAATTGCAAGAAAAGTGCCAAAGTGCAGTAAAAAGTGGGAAGACTTTTTAGCAGAAAGATTTTCTTCTTTTCTCTCTTTGTTGTTTTCTTGCCATCATCACCTTGTTACTCCTCTGTACATGGATGCCCCTCTTGAAAATCCACTACTTTTCCTGGTGGTGACAGGAAAAAGCAACCAATTACAAACTTACTCATAATCCCTGTAAGATAAACTTATTATACCAAACAAACATTCAAAGATACAAAGAAATGCATTTACCTTCTCAAATGAGCAACAAATTCTTGCCTGCTCATGTTTTTCATCTCTTCAAGCTCTTTCTCATAAGTACTTAGCTGATTTACACAAGATAAAAAGCCTCCAGCTTTAGTCTTGGAGGCACCTTTCCGATTAGCCAAATCAAAAGTTTATAAAAACGAACTCACAGGGAAATTAATATGTGTAGTCGGTCCCCAGTACTTCAAAGCAGCTAAATCATATGCCCGAGCTGCTTTTTCTTCTTTATCATATCCCCCTGAAGAAGAACAAGCATATTTATACAAATTCTTGAAATCTAAATACCATTATAAACGCAGCTGAACTTACCAAGATACACTTTTTTCCACAAAATGAGCCCAGAAGCAGAGAAACCCAGAAATATTTACATGAAATTATCAAATTGTTAGAATAAGCATTGAGCCCATGAAATAAAAAATTATATATATATATATGAGAATATTTACTATTTTCACCTTGTCTTCCTTTTCTTGTTTGCCCTTCTTTTCTGCAACTGTTATCCCACAAATGAGCCTCGTATCTTCCAGTCCATCTATGCCTAAAACACGTTAATTTTCCAGCATCACAAACATATACAAGTAAATATCTATCTGAAAGAGCTTTTTTGTTTATTTATTTATTTTTACCTCGTAACACCACGATATTGAGAAGTTCTTTGCCCGAAAGTGTCAATTGATTTACGAGGCACAGGCTCCTTGACAGCAGAAGACTTAGCCACCATCCGCTTTTTCCCATCCGCCGCCACCTGCAGCGGCAGCGCCACCGGTATTTCGGGCTGAGAACTGGGGCTCACAGTTAAAGACAGTGTGTGAAAATCACAATGACTACTTCCCTCCGCCACCATCGGCTTCTCCGTTTGCTGCAACCAAGACTTGAACCCTAAATCTGAACTTGCACCGCCGCCGCTGCCGCCGCCGCCGAACTCCGGCTGGTAACCACCTTCAGGATTTGCAGCAGCACTAGTTGGGACTAAGCTGTAATGAAATGGTTGGAAAAGAAGAGATGGGGCGGTAAAATCTTCCCCTTTATGATCATCACAAGAGCTGCCGAAGTTTGGTGGCATGTTCATGTTTATTTCTCCCGCGGGTTCATTTGGTGGTGAATTTGAGTAACAGCATCCAAGAAAATCTTCAAATTTTGGAACTTCTTCATTCGGGTTGGGTCCATTCATATCATTGTCATATCTCCAATCTACAAATAGCCCAGAGAAAAAAAAAACACAAATCAAGACCCAATAATAGCCCAAAAAGTGAGAAGGCAAAAAAAACCTTAAAAATCAAGATTCACCCACCTAATAATAACCCAAAAACAAGAAACTATACATGAGGAAAATTCAAAAGAGCCCATAAAAGAAGTGAAAAATCTTCCACCAGAACAAGAATGTAAAGTAAAGAGAACATAACATACAATGCTTAGAGTCCAAAACGGAGAAGGAGCCATCCGCGCGAAGAGGCATAACAGGAACATGAGCGGGGAAGCAAGCGCCGCCATTGGTATCAGCTACAACTGCCGGCTCTTCTTCTCCAGCCGAGCCGCCGACTTCACCATCACCACCAACTCTCAGGTTTGGAGTCAGAGAAAACCCCAGCCAATTACTCATAATACAATACTGTATTTCTACTGTTTGAAAAAGTTCTTTGTTTTTCTCAACATAAAACCCTCACCACAAACTCTTCTTTCAGACTCGGGGGGTTTTCTGTGGGGTTTCAGCTCAAACTTCAAAGCGTATGGGAGGAGAGATGGCTTTCTTGTACTTATATATACACACACAGTACACACACTAGATATAGATAGATACAAAATGTGTATGTAATATATGCAATGTGTTGGTCATCAAGAATCCCTCATGCAGAAGAAAGACTTTTCTTTTTGAAAATGAACTAAAAAGACCATCTTTTTTTATAGTATTTCAGAATCTATGAATATCATCGTCTTATTGTCACAGCTCTCTGTTCTGTGCCATTCTGCAAAATGAAACCTCGTTTTTCGTTCCTCCTTCTGAGGTTTGTGCAGGCAAGGAGCTGTAATCAGGTGTGTCCCGGGTGTATAGGCTGGCTAACACTTTGGTTTTACAAAAATTAGAAAAAGAAATTTTATGGGGCAATTATGCACTAATGTACCATTGAATAAGAATTATTAAGCAGTTATGTTGGTGTATGAATGTGGAAGGGACAAATGGCTAAATATGATTGGTGAGATTAATAGGTGTTGATTGTGGGGATTGTAGATAAATGCTTCCTAGTTGTTAAAAGACTTTTAGCCCCTTTTTTGTCTTCTTGCACACAAACAAGATCAAGAATGCAACATACATTCTTCTATTGTATTAAAAGAATAAAGACTTTTTTAAGTGAAATTGTGGAGATTGCATTCTTTTGGATTATTGTGAAATTTTTGGTGAAATGAGTTTTTTTTTTTATAATAATTTCTTTTAACTTTATTCTATATTACATGACAAAGGTCCAAAATTTTATTGAAATTCCTTGTTTCATTAGTTTTCTTTTTCTGATTTTATTTTTAGTTTTTTTTAAATAGCTAATTTTTTTATATTATTTTTGCTTAATTTGTCTTCATGTTGAACTATTTTGATATAAAATGTGCTAGTGGAGATCAAGAAAAATTATTTCATTGCTTGATTTAAAAGAAAAATACAAATGAAAAGCTTTAGAAGTGGAATTTGGGAGAAATTATAGGGAATGTTTGGTTATATTTTCCCATAATAACATTGTTTTAAGGGAATATAACTAAATATATCTTTATTTTTTCTTCAAAACACACATTTTTCAATATAAACATATATTATATATATCATATATATTTTTTTATTATTCTAATATTAAAAAAATCACTCAATTTTATTTTCACTCCAAAAATCCAACAAAAAAGCATTTATTTAACTATTACGGTAAAAATGTCTCTCCCAAAATATAGATAAAAGTACTACAAAATAACTTTCACATTTTCCAATAATTCATCCTCCTAAAATACATAATAAACATATAATAAAATTACATAAAAAAAACATAACCAAACATTCCCATAGTTATTCTATTTAGAAAGCCCTTCAGAAAAAACAAATTCACATTTTGAATTTTTAAGAAAGAAAAATATGAGAAAATTGATTTGGATTAAGGACACTAGGGTTGTCAATGGATCGAATTTTAATCCAAATTCGATCTGAATTTTAAAATTTTTATCCAATTAAAATGTATGATAGATTAAATTCAATTATAAATATCCATAATTTAAAATAAGTAGATCAGATATGAAATGATACAATCTGATCTGATAAAGATTCGAATCTAAATTTTATTAAATATATTATTAAATTGATAATTATGTAGTATGAATTATATTAATGAAGACTTTTGACTGAAATATAATACATGTGATATTATAATTGATAATGCCCTAATTTTTTTATTTCTTTGAAGTAATTAATTTAATAAAGTAATTATATATACGTATATTTCATATTATAACCCAAATACACAATTTATAATAATTTATGCACTGTAAAATATATATTACCAAATGATCAATTTGATACAACCTCATGGACTATGCTTTAAATGTTTAGCTTTTGCAACGATATAATTAAAAGTTATGAAAAAAAATCTAAATTTGAACTCTTTTAACTTTACAAATATTATATTTGAATGAAAAGGTAATTTTGAAATTTCATATAACATGTCTTATAAAATGGTTCTTTCTAATAATATAAAATTTTAAAGAATGCAAAATATTTTGGACTTTCTTATCGAATTGAATTTTTCTATTGGATTTCGAATATTTATTGAATCCATACATAAAATTGCATGCGTAAATCTTATAGGATTTGGATTCAAATTCGGTTATACACACCTATTGTCGAATTCGGATTCGAATTATCTTTGTTCAATCGAAATCTGATTCGTTGACAGTCATAAAAGACACAAGTCCAACTTTGAGTGTCAATAAATGGGGCCATTTTGTAAGTTATTATGACATTATGGCCCAATAAAGATTACCAAATGGACTTATTGCAGCCTATGAAGACTCTCTTGGATGCTCAACTTAAAGCCCACTATGTACCGAGTAGAGCTATGTGCAACTTTCATATGCAACAAATTTAAAAACAACTCATCCCATCTCACACGCAATAACCATATACTAATTGCACACACAAGCGACAAAATAGATAATACAAAACGCATTTGAGAGCCACAAATCTCCCCCGATCTTTTCTGTGTTAGCAAGAAAAAGTAGTATGTTAATAGTAGTCTTCCATGGCTTGCACAACTCCTGAGAATCAGAGCCCGGCCAAGAACGGACTGAACAAGGGGGCGTGGACGGCGGATGAGGACCGTAAGCTGGCTGAAGCCGTCGAGATTCACGGAGCAAAGCAGTGGACAGCCATTGCTGCCAAAGCAGGTGTGCAACACAGGACAAAAAGAGTTGGTTTCTTGAATCATCATCATTGAAGATCATAGTCGAAATTTTATGAATTATGAGTTATTTTTGCAGGGCTGAATCGTTGCTCCAAGAGCTGTAGGCTAAGATGGATGAATTATTTGAGGCCAAATATCAAGAGAGGAAATATATCTGATCAGGAAGAGGACTTGATCATCAGGCTCCATAAACTCCTGGGAAACAGGTACATTTTGCGTAATGAATCGGAACGACAAATGGCTGAATTTCAACTGATACATTCTTTACTAAATCTTTTCTTGTTCTTTAACGTAAAATCTTGGTCCAGATGGTCGTTGATTGCAGGAAGATTGCCTGGTCGAACAGACAATGAGATCAAGAACTACTGGAACTGTCATTTGAGCAAGAAGAAGTTGGACCAAGGGGCATTAGTTGCGGGGATCTCAATTGGAGAAAAGGGCTCCAAGAGGGACCAAAGTGAAGTGGAGAACAGTGGGAGTAGAAGCAGCGGTGTGAAGGGTTCAGGGAAAGGGTTTGATGTGAATGATTTCTTTGACTTCTCCAATGAGAAACCTTCAACTCTGGAGTGGGTAACCAAATTCATGTGAATATGAATTTTGTATATCCATAAGATTGATTTCTGTGAGGGGTGGAGAGAAGTTGAATTTGGAGGTTATGGGGTCAGATTTTGACCTCTACAATGGGAACTATTTGAATAAGCGTAAAAATATGCTGATTTTTGTGTAAGTCAGCTCCTTGTGATGATGGGATAAGAATTTTATCCTCTTTAATTTCTTCAATTGATAGATGGGATTGATTTATGTGATTGGGAATTGGTATCCCAACTTACCTCTGCACCCATAAGAAAACAAATAGCTCTTCTTGAAAATTAAATAGGTTTCATAGTATTTTTGACATGAGATATAAATGGGAACTTCTATAGTAGAAGCAATGGTAATAATATTCAGCATTGTTAAATATATTTCTTCTCACCATCCCATAATGTGTAGAATTCTGCGGTGTCTCTTATGATACTGTCAAAACGATTCTACTATATATCTCTTTTTCAGTTACAATAATTCGAACTAGAGTCGTATTCTATACTAGCATCCTACTGTAAAACTCTTTTTCACACCGTTGAAAATTGGCTGCATAACATTCCACTAATGAAACTCCTCTACTTCAAATGAGCAGAGGTTCATTCAACAATTACTAGTGAAAGAAATATACAAAGGATAGTAGGGTAGAGATAATAGAATCCTGCTGCAAATCATAAACACTCTCACTAGAAGGTAGGTTAAAAAGGATTTGAATCTGGTGTAATTCAATATAAATGTAAAAACACTCCAATTATTCGACTCCACAAAGATGGCAATGGCTTTGAATTAATAGAACAAATATCCACCAAGAAGCAGCTACCAGTCCAATTGGATTATGTACTCTTCAAACCGGCATTGGTGAAATGCAGAAATACTCTCCAGTGGCCTGCAAAAGCAAGACGATGCTTGCTTATGAAATTTTTATAGGAAATTGACGTATAAGGCATGTCATTAGGGCATAAAACCAAAGAAAATTAGACAGACATGGAGCAAGATTCACAACCACATCGAGAGGATTAAATCTCAGATATCTACTTGTGCGCCATAAATCAATAGTTGGAAAAGGTTTCATACAAATCTGATAGTGTTGCATCAGCCAGTCTGTATGCTTATTCATGAAGTTAACTACAGCCAAACTTACTTACTTATATAAAAGAAGGCATGTGGACCATAAGATGCTCAACAAGAACCACAGGATATCAGATGTGTCATAATGAGAGCAAGTTTTTCATACTGTTAAACCTAAATTTTCCTTTATATTTTAATATACAATAGCATGTGAACAAAAATATTTCTTGCAGTTGGCTAAAGTGAATTTAATAATTGTAATGTAATGTTAGTGTACAGATGACTTCATTCATGAAGATAATATCTGACTGTTGAGAGATGAATAAAGCTTGCTTACACTGTGGACACAGTGGTGAGGCTCAATATGACACATAAAATCAACACTTTCCCACAGAATAACAATCCAAGGGTTTCTTTTTTCTAAAGATCTACTTTTTCTCCATAGAAAGGCCAATAAAAAATTTTCATTACTAAAATCATTGAAACTAATTGGTTATGATTAAAATTCTAAACCTTTTTGTGCAACTTTTTTGCCTTTGAATTTTCTAAATGCAAGTTGTGAGTATGCCAATGCACTGTTAGTGAAGTGAAAAAGACACCGAGAGGAACAAGGAGGCCACAGGAATCCTAGCTTTGGAAAGAGAAAACTACTACGGTTAATGAAACAAGAGAAACAACAAAAAGAAGGTTAGCTTTGCTTTTCCATCTTCTCTTATGTGGAGAGCTTGACACATTGTGGACGGAGGGGACGGATGGGGAGAGAGAGGAGAGGCTAGGGAAATGTAAAGGATGCCATAGTACAAACAATAATAAAGTATTAAGGCAAAACATCAGCAGTGTTGCATTCAACTGATATACAACTGAGTATAATGACACCACATCAATCAAAAGAGAGTATCACATGATATGTCCCTTTTATAGCACTTATATTTACTAGAAAGTAACTTGAGATCTTAGGAATAACCTCGATATTGTTTATAATCAGCAGGAAGACAATATAACTAGAGGGAACTGATACCTATTAGAATCTAGTAGTCTGTTGCAGCATCTGGGGCGCAGCAGTTTGTGACACCAACTGCTCTGAACTAGGAGAAGGCCTTATCATGTGGTTTGGACCAACTTGGTTGCTGGGTCCCTGCCTGACCATCTGCTTAGCAGAATTATTTGTCTCAGATTGTACAGGCTCCATTGAAGTATGTATCTGAGTACAGATTTCATGAGTTAGATATTCATCAAAAAGAGAATGTACGTCAAATTTCAGTACAAACATAGAACTTACCGCATCCAGACGCTTTTGGTGGATATCAATTTGTGGCTGCATATCATTTTAATTCAGTGTCAATATAGATGAATGCAACTTTTATAGCTTATTCAAGTCACTGAGTATAACTTTTTGCATGTACATGATTAATGAGTCTTACTATTACCATGTAGCCTTAAGCTACCAAGGAATGGGACAAACCGACGTTTTGAGTGGCTAAATCATCCAACTTTTGAATTTGGGACTATATGGATGCTGAAAATTTTTTATTTCTGAATATATTATTGATGCAAAGGCCAAAAAATTGCTAATTAAACCATATCCAGAATTCAATAGTCACACAGTACATCATGGATTTGCAGGAGTCAAAAGTAACAAACAAAAACCTTATATCTTGATTAAACATGATTAGCATAGACAGAGTACAAAGCTTACGTGGTCCGGAATGTGTTTCCTTTCTTCACTTGAAAACCCAGGAATGGTCAAATTCCAGTTTTTCTCTGCAAAGGACACATTCAGTCAACTTAACGTAAAACAATAACAAGAGAAAGTGCCCATCCCTTGCAGAAAGACAATGCACGAGGCTAGAAAGCCTTTGATTTTGTCAAGTTATGTTTCTCAATTTATTTTCAAGCCAAAACAGCTGTAAGATAGTGTATCCGAACTAGCTCTTGGATGGATTTAAAATTTAAACATGTCAGAGGACAACAACAGCTATTTAACCCTGTTGTCTCATGTTGGAGTATAATAACAAAGTGAGATACACAAAAACTCAGTTTTGAAATGAAAACCCTTCTTTCACTGTCCAGAAAAGAGATTTAGACATTTCTCTACAGTCACTATCTCCGAAGCAGTTAAGGACAACCAATGAACTGCATTGTCATGATATCACAAAGAATAATATAGCAAAAAGACCACTGCCATGCAGCACAAACCTAAATGCAGCAATACATCTTTGGCTTCCAAAGTTGAAGATTTCCGATGCTTTGCAAGGGTGCATGCAAATGTAGTAACCTGCATAACAGAAGACAGGATATGTTCTTAAAAGGAGAGTGAATATTTAATGCATACACAAGGAGATTATCCATCAAGTATTGCTATGTTAAATATCACATCGGCATGAAAAATTTTCAAGAGAATCCCGCTGCTGACATGATGATTAGCTTGAAAGAAGTCAACTTTTTTAAACATTCTCAATATTAGCATCTGTCAAATATGACCCAGTCAAATCTCAGTAACTTTTTAGCCAAAAACAGAAAAATAGATTACACGTGCACCCCAAACAGATGGGTTTTCTGGGGTTCCACAACTAAGAAATGAATGCAGAAGACAAAATATGTTAGCTTCTATACTTAGAAGACATCATGAGATAAAAGAGCTGAATATTACAAGTAAATATAGTTAATCTATGTTGTACAACGTCCTGCATGGTTGCCTCAAATTCACATGCAATATCCATTGCAAGGTTCCAAATTTCGAAGGATAACCACATCAACAGAACCAAAAACAATCACAGTTGGCACAACAACTCCCCCTCCCCCTCCTGCAACCTCCCAAAAATGAAAAAAATAAAGGAATAAGTTTGGGAGGAATTAAAGTAGAGTTAGAAAAGATTATGGCTAACTGGCATGCATAAGCCTCTCTCCCCATGTCCAATAAATATTTATCACCCAATCATTTCAACAGTCCAATATGGCAGAAAGTACCAAAAACAAAAAGCAATCCCACAAACTCTGAACAGTTATTATGATAAATATGCAATTAAAACAAAAGCAACTTCACCAAGATTTAGGAAATAACGCAGATCAATCACAACAACAAAATTAACAACTAGAAAAACTAGAATTATTTAAAAAGAAGACAAACGCATTGCAGGCACTTGTGAGCCTCACCGAATCAATGAAGTTATCAGCAATCTCTAAGAGAAGATCTTCAACTTCGGGATCCAGTTTTCCGTTTAAATCCAGCTGCGACATACAAACAATAATCAACCTCATATCTCGAAGAAGTCCGTATAAAAAATATACCAAATTGAAAAACTGTTTGGCATATTTTAAATCAAGCCCTAATTTAATCCTGATTCATTAAAATTAGATTGGAGAAATTTTATTCACTTCCAAATCTTGAATTTTGCGATGGTGTGATGCATGATTTGTGAGAAAAAGAACATCTGAAGAAAAGCAAATGTAGGAACAACCTGTGATACTAGATCTTGTATCTTTCTCTTCCCAAGAAGTTGATTGCTGGCTTCTGTGCCTTGGCTTGAACTTCCACCTGGTGTAGTCGTACCGGATGCAGTAGCATCTGGCTGTGATCCTGTCAAACTTACAGATTTCTGGCCGCCAGGGCCCACCATTCTCGGAGACTGCTGCTGATGGAAAAGTTGCTGTTGTGGCTGCTGCTGCATCGATGGCTGCTGCTGCTGCTGTTGCTGCTGCTGCTGCTGTTGTTGTTTCTGTTGGTGCATCTGTGGATGGCCCATCTGTGTTTGCTGCTGTACTATTTGGGACAACTGTTGTTGGTTCAGTCCCACTGAATTTTGATGCAACTGCGAAGAAGCTAGTTGCTGCTGGAGAAGCAGTTGACGCTGTTGTTGAAGACGAAATGAAGAAGAATTGGGAGAGGATATTGCTGGCATTTGCTTTAACCACTGCTGTGGAGATATAGCATTCTGCATCATACCTGGTTGTCCATTCTGAGCCAGCCCAGAAATTTGACCGTTCATAAATGACGTCCTTGTAATATTCTGTCCCTGCAGTTTTTTGGAAAATCTAACATTAATGCGGCCCATAAAAAGAAAGGTAGAGCAGTATAAGAGAGAGCCAGAAAATCTGAACCTGTGATTCGCTAAATTCCAACAGATTCACATATTCAAGGAAGGAAAACCCCATAAATGCTGTTAAAAGAATTCATGAATAGAAGGAAGTCTATTTAGGGAGATTTATGAAACGTCTCATGGATTATCAGGATGCTCATCAATTGAAAATGGAAAGTAGACCATATTTGACTTGGACAATAATATTTTATTTCTTGATTTAATACCCCCCAAAAATATATTTACTATAAGAGCAGTTTCATACAACACATTTCATAATTTATCTACATAACACACAAGCAATTACCCAGGAGCCAGGATGGCTCAGCTATAATTAAGGGAAGTTAACCACCATCGTTGTCTTGCGGCACAAATATTTTATTTCATGATTTATTTCGCTTAACAGAAAAAAGAACCCCTAGTTGTACCTATCCAATAATCTAGAATGGTCCCCACACCAAACACCTACCCAAAATCAAGAGGGAGGGGGAGGCAGCTACCTACGTGTTGTTAAACCAAAAATGCCAAAGAAAGCTTCAGTTTTTATTTTGATAGGGATCAATCATCTCAATAAAAAAAATTAGGGCCAGTCTTAAAACAATTCATTTTACTCTAGACTTGCTAGGCAAGCTCCATTTGATTACTCAATTATCAGTTACTATCCTTCCCTTGACTTGTCAAAATTGCAATCTCGTATCTAAGAGTATATATCCATTCCTAAATCCTTTTATTTTAGCGACTATTAATTCTCAGTCCCCCACCTAACAAATAATCTCTGCCATAAAGTCAGCTTTATTCTTATAGATTTACTTCATTGACCACACACAAGAATAAGATCATACCAGTGTTTCAGGTATCTCACGTAAATATGAATTGAATTTATGGCTCAACTTTGTGCCATGATGAGTTCAACATACACTACATTGTAAAATAAATGAGCCAGGGATAACAGTCTGCATAGAAGAACCAAAGAACAGAAAGCAGTAAGCAGAGAACATAGATTAATCTCTGGACCAATCTGAATTGGTCTTATTGACAGTTTCTGAAAAATGATGTTTGCCTGCAATTAATCTAAAGGAGACACACCTTATACATTGATACTTATTTTGCAGAATAAATGCCATAAAATACTAGGCTAAGCGCAAAGAGTATTCCTTACAAACTTATATCCAGTGGAAGAAATTAAAACTAACAAAAATCTATTGATCATGTTTTGGAATTAAAGATTAGTAGTTTTTCCAAGTCTCCAATTCAGAGTTATCATCAATCACTCTGATCATGTGACCCAGCCAGCCATATTACCAAGTTTTACCAACTTCCAGTAACAAAATATTTCCTCTTGAGGAAATACTCATGATTGCAATAAGAATACATCATAAAATGCAATGAGTGCCCATGACTGCCAATATATAGCAAGACGCAGGCATGACTTTACATCTTACTTCAAAATACAGATTTGATTGCTCATTCTGTGGTTAACGACTCAGCTTTGGTGGATCAAACCTTTCTTCATTTTGAAAAGCAAAATCCAGCACTCAAACATTCAATATATTGATGAAAGCAAAATCGTACTATGTGATGAAGATATCTAGCACAAAAAACAAGGTGAATTTGAATTCGAAAGGCTATTATCTTTCATCACTTTGCATATAATAGCATAATGAGTGGAGGTGGTACAAAATGCCCTCACTGTTTGGAGCAGAACAAGCAATGCGTTGGTTCTCTGAACAAGAACCAAAACTCATGGTTTGAGCCATCGCTTGCGCGCATGAAATTGTTGGAAGCCAAGAAGTACGGAAAATTGGACAAATCATGCAAGAACATATTACTACTACTAAGTTCCTAATATGGCATTAAAAGTAGTTGCTCAAATTCCTTACGATAATAAAGTGAAACAAGATCTTGCTAACGGTAAGGAAGTGGGTTTGAATGTAGAGGTACAGGTACTTCTTATTTTATCGAAGGGGTTAGAATTTAGTCCTTCTGATCTGATTGTATTTCACTGCAGATGAAAGAAAAGATTGGCAACCTGTTGCCATAATAAAAAAAGACTCTAGCGACAGGGTGTATCCATTATTAGAAATATTTTCAGATCAGCTTTTCTATTCTTCATGACACAAACAACAAATACAAGATGCTTCTTAAATCCTACAATAAGACAAGTTTTCAGTGGATAATATTTTAAGCAGCACATTATATGTGAAGTTCATAGCACAAATAATCCTCTTGAAAAACTATACACAGAACAAGGTGGAAATCTTAAATCACAATGCTTAAAATAAGATAAATCAAATGAACTAGATAAAAGCTTGTAGCTTTTCACTATTATAGTCGTGCATCCTTTCATGAATAGGAAAGTAGAACTTTATCGCTAAAAATTTTCTTGCAGCGGCCCAGTGTCATAGTAGGGGAAAATAATATTACGTTTGTTGTAATAGACATGAGTCAGCCTCACACATTAACCAAAGAGTTGACGTATTGCCAAGACTAGTAATCCATGTCAGCTTCATTTCAAATCATCAATATATGAACCTCAAGAGATGAGATAAGAAGATGTAGAAAATGTATACCTGACCAGCAGTAAGTGCATTTTGCTGTGACAGTTGCTGCCTCAGTTGACCTGGTGTCATCCTTTGTTGGGCGTAAGCAAGCGCCCCATTTGCTCTAAGTTGAGAACTCAAATTGAGTGTCCCCATCATTCCCATTGCTTGCATTCCAGACAAGGACTGCCCAGGAGAATTACCCGGATGGAACTGAGACCCTTGCATGAATCCAGCCTTCTGTCGTGGCTGCACCCAAAAATAGCATCTGGCTCAAAAACTCATACATGGTAACATGGAAAAAGTTCTCAACTGTAAGACTCTTAACTCTTTAAGTATCAATAAGATCTTAAATAATTACAAGTTAAAAGATCCATCGGACAACCAACACCAAGCACACATGATTATGGAGCAACACCCTAAGCTATCCATGGCCACAGCCAACTTCCATTCTAAAGCACAACATAGATACAAACAAACCTAATTCACTGGGAAACATAAAGTTATTACCAAAATCCAGTAAATTTCAAAGTCGATCAAAATAAAAATTGAACACCTCATGCAAACACATAATGAAAAATTAATAATGTAGCAATCATTCATACCCTGGAGACACCAGTGGATGCATCAAGACCAGATTTTCCAAAAAAAACCACCTTGCAGTTATCATACTCCCCATATGATGGCCGAAAAAAAAAAGGAACAAAGTGCAACAATGCAAAGACTACCTTTTTCACATGTAAACCCACAGATCATGAAATTTATCAGACTTCATAACTTAAGCCAAAAAATCACAATATACACATGCAAAAATCATTTTTCCCCCCAGAAACCATAAAGAACTTATTTTTCTGACTTCATACCGAATTCAAAAACTGGTTCTGCAAGTTAAACTGGGCAGCAGCTGCCGCTGCTTGACCAGATAACATTGGCAAATGCCCTGTCTGCCCCATCAGCGCAGACCGCGACAAATTCCCACTTCCCATCTGCCCAATTTGCTGCTGTTGCAACTGATTCTGCTGCCCCATTTGCTGCTGCTGCAACTGATTCTGCTGCCCC
>JACGDI010005178.1:908332-936801 GCA_014898725.1 Jacaranda copaia
GCTGCTGCAACTGATTCTGCTGGCCCATTTGCTGCTGCAACTGATTCTGCGGCTGATTGTTATTAGTATTATTGATACCAGAATTACTGTTCTGTTGCTGTGGCTGTTGCTGAATTGCGTTCATTCCACCAAAATTTATCTGCCCAAAAATTTCTGAATTCTGCTGCTGTTGCTGGTGCTGCTGCCTCATTATTCCTAATTGGTTATTAATATTACTATTCTGTTGCATTTGATTAAGCCTAGACATTGAAGGGTTCCTCTGTATACCCTGAAAATTCGAAACCCCTATCAAATTATTGCTGTTGCTACTACTATTGACGTTGCTATTATTCTGCTGTTGCTGTAATTGCTGCTGAAGCTGCTGCAATTGTTGCTGCTGGGTTTGTACCATCTGCTGTTGGGCTTGCACCATTTGCGGCTGTTGTTGTTGCTGCTGCTGCTGCTGTTGTGCCAATTGCTGCTGAGACTGCACCAACTGCTGTTGTTGATGATCGAGGGAAGGAGAGGGGGATTGCAAGGGTTGTAATTGTTGCGAATTCGAGGGTTCCATTATAGCCGGGGTTTGCTGTAAAGGTAAGGGTTTTTGTGGGGAAGACGAAGAAGTTGAATTTTCTGCCATTTTTGCAGAGGGACTTTTGACGAATTCAATTTATTGTTTTCCCTTTTCTGGATTGATATTTTGGTTTTGCAATTTAATCCATGATTGGGAGAAATATCTTTTGAATTCTTTGGGTTGGATCATCAAAGAAAGAACTCAAAACCAAGTTGTTCGTCAATTTTCGGGTCTTTATAGTGGGCTACGATAACGACTGAGGTTGCCACGATTCTTTAGTTTAGTACGTAGAGCCCGAGCACGACTTTAATCCGAACTGGAAGAAATCGGAGGCAATGAACAGGAGAGAGCATGGTCTGAATTGACATTTACAAACCACCCCCACTCACCCACAACCACAATTTTTGCAATTTGTCAACATATTATTAGTTCAATTTTTAGGTTATATCAAGGTAATATTAATTATTTCATCGTTATTCTTTTTGTTATGTAGGATTTGTTATTTTCCGGTAAGTAGTAAACCATTATAATAAGTTGTTCTCCCCCCTTTCTCCAACTTATTACTATGATATATTCAATTTGATTTTACAATATTATTTCTTAAATATATAAATAATTACATTTTAAATTAATAAGCCTTGGGATGAAATAAAAATATTATTTTATATATATTCACAACAACATGATTAGAACTATACTATTTTAAAGTTTGAATTTCTCCACAATATGATTTTCATTAGTTTCATCTTCATTAACTACTAAAAATTAGATCACCAATATCATTGACCTTTAATATTAAATAGACATTAACCCCATACATAACTTTATAACTTTGCATAGACTTGCATTTTCTATCGCCGTACATGATTTTATAACTTTACAAAAACTTATACTTTTAGTCAGCAATTTTTCGAACGTAATCACCACAAAACCCTTCGTAAGGAGGCATCCCTTGTTACAAACTATTTTATTAAATTTCTTGAAAAAAAGTAATGTCGCACCCTGACATTTTCTACCTATCCATCCGAGTAGGTTTTACATACAAGTACACCTTATTTAAAAATTGCTTGCTCGAGCGTTTTCACACTTTGACAAGTATCAAATTGGCAAGAAAACTTTGATGCAAATTTGATTGAAGCATAAACTCAATGATACTCTATCATGCTTGCTTCATTTCTATTCTAATTGAACTACACAAGCAGCATCCCTGAATTATGAATATGGGTTAAGGCATAATAGTATTCGATTAACTTTCCACAGTACGAGTAAGCTCATCCTCACATCCATTCAACAAGACAGAAAGTTAATGCTATATGAAAAATGCCAGACTCCATCAGAACCCATAATATTATCCATTAAGACTGTACATAAATAATTTTATCATCTTTACAAGAAGGATTTTCCTTCTTTCAGCATCACATGGCCATAATCTTATCCATAAAACTCACCCTCGCTCTCTTTACAACATGGTGGTGCTCATGGGATTTGCAAAATAATGAACTCTAACAATCGATTTCGATTTTCTAAACTGGCCGCCAAGAAGGTTACTCAGAATGGATGGAGGCTGAGTCGATGTCTTCTGATACATTTTGCGTGCAATGATGTGGTTGTCCATAATCATTATCTCTAACAATTGCCTGCAGCTCTGCAAGGCAATTTAAGTTTGGTAATCAGCACCAAGTGCGTCGAGCAACGTACTAATTATTGACGTGGATATGATTTGAACAACCTGTTCTTAGTTATTATAAAGTAAGATCAACAACATGAGTAGAAGAGGAGAAGCAAATTCTAGCTAAGTTTCAATTTTGTTGTAAACGGATCGAATTTTCAAGAAACTTTAAAGCGGAGAACAAGAAAGAAAATGGAAGCGATGAAATGCAATAGTTTCAAACAGAGATTTCACAATTTGGAAGAGCTTTTATCCATTGCGGGCCAAGAAGCCAGTTGCATACCTGAGGATTTAGACAATGCATCTGATTTATGATGTCATCCTGTTGATAAAGACGGAAACAAGAAATAGCATCCCAGGTTAATTTTCAGTAAAAACACAATTAAAAGTTACAAAAATTTGACTAAGTTAAACCGCATGACACAGGATCACCAAGCATGAAGGAGCTATCAGATGCCTGTGAAGAGTAACCTCAGCCTTGGAAGGTATGGGAAAATGACAAACCTTTTAATAAAAAATTTTTCTTAAAAAAAGAAGGAACATGCTACAGAAAAATTCCAAAAGCCTTCACCACCAAACAGTTAGGCAAAAACCCAAAAGAGGATACACTCACAAAATTTTATGGCAATTGAAACTGACAGTTTTCCTGCTATATTGTGAAATCAATTACATTTTTAAATTAAATATATTATAGGTGCTGAAGACTCTGGCTTAAAAACAAACTAAAAGATTATATCCATGAAGGAAAAAAATAAGCTAGCATAAAAAGATATCATACCTCTAATATTGCTGGATTTTGCATCACAATACCAAGGACACGGCGTATGAGGCCCTTGTACACAAGTTCATTTATGGTACCATCTCCATTTGTCCATGGCAACAAGGGCATTAATATGTGAGTATCAGCAGAAAGGAGTTTGAAGTTTTCAGCTCTATTTATTTCAGGAGGAGCAACTTCAGAATGCTGATAGTCCATAATCTTATCTGTGGTCAATACTTCAGGAGAACCAGAATCATCTTCAGGAAGATTTAAAATAGTGACTCTGTGCACTTCATCAGTATTCATGTTAATCTCATTCTCTAAGGTGGCAGTAACCTCTCCGCAATTATCAATATTAAGAGGCATATGCTCATTCTCAGTTTTCCTTTTGGGACCTTTAAGATGACTACCAGCATGATCATGTACAGAGGTCAAGAAATACTTAGATCGATATAAAGAATCAACCACGCGAACAGAATCATAGGCATTAACCTGTATTTACGCAGTAAAAAATTGTAAATCTAGGTCAGGTCATCACACCCCAATAGAACAACTAAAAAAACTAAGCTATAATGGACACTAGTAGTTGTAATAATGATGATGAGGGATAAAAATTGACAGAAAAAACTTCAAGCAATGTTTGAGGATAATGAATGGTCAAGAAAGCAAACCTTTAAAGCTCGTCCAAATGTTGCAAGCACCTCAATCATAACTTCCAACATCTTGTCATCTGAAAAGAAGTAGATGCTCTCATATTTAATGGAAACTATGCATTTAAAGGTTACTATATTAAGAACTCAGACCATCGCAAAGTACAAAAGTGTTACAGCTTCATACCCTTAATGTTCAGAACTTTGCGAATTTCTTTCATGCTCAAACCATTGTCACCAGACTTCTGAATGGCTGAATAAAGGGTTTTGAACAAGTTGGGTTGAAGAAATGAATTTTTCATTTCATGGGAACGTGAAGACATAAGATATTCAGCGTAGTTGGTCATTGCTTCCCATGGTGATTCACTCACATCAAGCGCAGGATGGACTATTCTCCCAGAATCAAGGATTTCTCTCACATAATCAGCTACATCAGAATGCGCTGAATCATAGTTAACATCCAAACCTGATAGAGTATTGCTTTGATCTTTTTCGCCACAAAATGGCATAGGGTGAGTCCCATCTTTAAATGATTCAATAGCAAGTAATCTTGGGATTGTTTCACGGTGCAAGCATAATTTTATACCAGGGAAACCTTTTTCTCTGCGAGAGGTTATCTCACCCTCGCTAGGAAATGAAGTTTTTGATTTTTTAGATATTTCTCCACTATCAGGCTCCCTACTATCACATTTACGTTTGGAAGTTCTATTATCTTCTGCCTCTCCAACACCTTCATCAGGTAAACGTGGGATAATTGACAGTTCACCTGAAGAAACTAAAGCACACAAAGTGAAGACTTCACCGCATTGCAGATCTGATGGAACCTCAATGCCAGCTTCCATCAAATCCTTTTCTCTTTCATGAAGCCAGCTTGTAAACTCAACAGATCTTTTTCCAGTATCGGTGGGGAATACGGATAACGAAATACCATGCAAGAAGTGTTGTGACAGTACAAATGGACTATTACAGCTGCCACCAATCTGCCAGAAGTTGAAAAACTTCCTTAATAAGCCAATAACAGAACAGAACCAGCAGGATTAAAAGATTTTGTATAGGCTAGAGGGGTAGACAACCATCAAACAAAATCCAATATTGGATACCAAATGTTTAATAGTTTTTGTGATAGTATGCATACTCAATAAGTTTGTAATAATACTTTCTTATGAATTTTTAACATAAGAATTATATATTGGATCCTCTCCCTTAATTGCAGGGTATTTTATAAGCGACTCAAGTCACTTTCACCATGAACTTTTATGATAATAGAGAAATTGTAGTTGTGGACCATACAGTTCATTTATATGGCTCCGGACAATGATCATGAGTAGTGTATGAATATTACTTACCGTGTATGAATATTACTTACCATAATTTTCTTCTCCCTCAAGTAGTTAAAAGCAGCAAAAAGATCATGCTGAGAATAACGACGTAACGTCTTGGCCAGCAAAGTCGACACATCTGGAGCTTTTGAGTTGCTGAGAAAAATAAGCTTAAATAGCTCCACAGCATTTGCAATTGCAACTGATTCCTGCATCCGTCTGCTAATACATGCACCTTTATTTAAAAGCTTCAAATACTTCCCAGGAAGCTGCCGAGAGCTTGATCTCTGACTAGATGATTTAGTCCCACAACAACCTTCAAAATCCTGAACAGGAGAAGCTAATGAAATTCAACCAGTACTGCAGAAGTACTGCATATAAAGTTGTGAAATAAAAGTACTCCAGAAATCACTAAATGCTTTCAGCAACCAAGACAGACATACAGCAGAACACAAAATAAAGACACTGAATCACCTGCATGACACGATTATATCTGTTCCCTAGAAAGACAAACTCCCACACAAAAATCATGTTGGGGTTAACAAGCAGGACACATATGCCATTACTTGCACAGGATAAGATATTTCATTCCAATGCACATATTAAAGGTGGGATACTATTTTGTGAAAATATAAGGTTAGCAACTTACATCATCCTCGCTATTTTGTTGGTCTGGAAAAGTATCTTGCACGGCCTCCAATTTAGCCATTTTTTTATGTCTGAGAACATCATCTAGTGCTACCTTGATGCTATTGTCTTCAAAGTCGGCCCATTTCCCAGACAAGGGAGCTGAAGAACACAAACTATCTTCTTTAAATGCAGGATCCTGAACCATCTTCTCTGAATCTCGACCTTTCAATATCTTGTCCTGGAATTTCTCAAGGTATTTTGCATAACGTTCTGCCAGCATATTACATAGTTTCATTACCAACTTTCTAAAAGGGGTGTAACTATTCAGCAATGCCATTCTTCTTTTGCAGGTATCAGGAGGCGCTGGAAGATTTGAAATTGCTGCCCAATCTACTCGGTGAAATTTTGCCCCTAGAGCAGCACGGTATCTTGTATATTCAATCACCAATTGTCTGAGAGAAATTTATCCATATGAGAACATAAGATGAAGATCAAAATACTTCAGGTGATAAAAAACTTAAATGAACGCCACTGCACCCAAAAGAAAAGGAATGAAAATGCTAATTATGACAAGATAATAAGATGAGGCAAAAATGAGGACATGTATAGGTCATGTAGATATGCAAATCTGGTCAATTTGACAGCAGTTCCATCAAATAGAAATTGGAGAAATAACTAGTTGATGATTTTCACAGATAATATCCATGGACAGGTATGAGTTAGTATCACCTATCAGCGTCTTCTGTCCATGAAAACTTTTTCTGACGTGCTGGTTTCAACCTGGACAAGGCTCGCTTGTAAATGAAGGTCTGGACCTCCTTATCTTCATCATTTAATGTTAGCACCTCCGAACCCTCCAGATTCTCATCATCACAATATCTATGTGACTGGCAATCATAACCTTCAGACGTAGTTAATAAAGAAGGTTGCTCCTCAGCAAATTGGTTATCAGAATCTAATAATGGATCGAGTGTCTCAAGGTTTGATTGTCCATCTGCAACATGAGCTTTTACAAGCTTTGAGGACAATCTATCTGTACGTCGTTTTCTTTTACATGAAGATATAATATGTTTGCTTTTGGCTGTCTGAAGCTCCTGACCTTCAGCATCCAAAACTCTTTTAAATCGAGTAAGTCGTTGCTGCCTCTTGTCATAATCGACACGCAGAACCTGCAACAACGTAAAAATATAATTCTTGTAATTACAAACTATTTATTAATTGAACCCTGCAGGACATGAAATCCTTAAGTGTGTGCAATTGGCTTATCTTAGCAGTTGAATTTTACAATTCGAATTTGTGCATGTATACAAAAAACAGTTGCATGGAAGATAACTTCAAGTTTTTGCAGGTACAGAGACATGAAAACTGTATCAAAATTTTCAAGATTGGAATTAACTTATAATAAAAGTTGAGCCTAAAACTCCAAGTGTTCGACTCAGCATACTCAGTTTGCACCTGGAGGTAAAAATTTCAAAAGCTACCACCAACCAAAGCCAGCATATTAATCCAATGAACTTACATAGATTGGGCAATGTTCTGGCAAGAAAAAGAAATACCAAAATACTATTAATTTTCCAAGTTAAACTACCTGCTCCAGGGTCAAATTAAGATCATTAGCAATCTTCTTGCACTCACTGAATGAGAGCCTTTTGTTTGGGTCATCTACAGCAACACGTTTGAGAAGTTCCACTCGCTGGCCAGTTGTCATCACCCGGACAGATGCCCACGTTCGGGGATGAAATAGCTGAACAAAGTTCAGTACCCATTTATAAAGAGTGAACTTAAAACATAATAGGAAACAAGGATGCAGATCAACTTAATGCTATCAAGATCAGAAATTGAAATTTATATTTTTCATTCATCTTAAAATAAAGAATTTAACAATGCCCCTGTGAAAACTTCAAACATGAGGATAAATCTCCCCAGCAAAAGAAATTGATTTATATCCAACCAATCAAATTTGAAGGAAATAGAAGGAATCTATAGCAATCAGCAGAGCCACCACAAATCTAATTTGCTATAATTTAAAAATGTGCACCCTTGAAAGAAAGGTAAAAAACAGTAAATGAAAGAGAATGGATTCTCAACTGTGCATGACAATAGAAATAGAGTAACACTAGCTTCCAGAAGCTATTTTCATTATCCAATTAGACTGCTTTTGAACTTGTGTAGTATGGGTTCCATCAAGGAAATACAAATTAGTTAAACAAATCCTTCATTTTGTTAGCTATGATCTTACACATTATAATAGCCCACAACAAGCTGACCCACTATGCAGCTCCCTCTCAGCTATGATGTTTAAATGAGAAAGATATAAAAGATCCTGAGCATAACAATAACACCAGTGATTAATTGTTATGATTGTTTGAAACAGGCTCATAAAAAAATCTCAGAAGGTGCTATACGTAGGTTTACATTCACGTGAACGTTCCTAAGCAAAGGAATACTGCCTCACTTATGGAAAGTAGAGGAAAAAAGAAAAATCCACAATGATCCATCAATAAACAAGGAGAATTAATTAATCACAGCTGCACACTGCTACCAAATTGAAATTGAAATCAGATAACTGAAAAAAAGGCCAGGGCCATCACACCTCATGGACTGCAGATCCTGGAAATGCAAGCAAAGCAGCTCTTGATTTAGCTGCAGCATAACAATACTCCAAAGTATTCCAGTATTCATCAACAGCTTTTCTGCTTGAAAGAATGAAATCATGCCTAACTTGAGGGCGCAGATCGGGGAAAAGGAAATCAGATGATGCAACAGTTGAGGCTGGTTCCTCAATGTAGGGTTTAAGTTCCAGTGCATGAGTAAGAGTAGTATGTGGGCTGCTGGTTCCATCTTGTGCATGGCCTTTACTAACTAGACGAATCAACTGTCAAAAAGCCCCATTTCACAGCATTACCATAATTAATTTAGAACGCAAAAATAAAACCAGAGACTTTGGTAAAAATCACTTCTTTCCAAGAATAGGGAAGATGTTGAGAAGAAGAGAAGAAAAGAAGTGAATTTATGAATAACCAATGGAGTATGGATGTGGGGTGCGGAGGACTTCTGTAATATTTCCACTAGATTCCTTTGTTGTTCCTTTCCAAATCATTGAGGTGAGTGACGAAACAGAGTAATTCATTATATAGGAAAAGCAGCATTCAAAGATTTTTAATGCATAGATGAGAAATGATTAAATGAATTTCATATTTCATGCTTTCATAATAATTATCACAAAAATCAAAATTAAATTATTCGGCCGGACAGATCTAGCAAACAATTTGAAGATTCCCTCAGCAAGAGGAATTCTACACTAGAAACTCAGTCACTTGCAGAGCTCAATAAGACCAATGAGCAAGATACCGTAAGCAAGCAAATCTTTAGCATAGAAATAAAACCCTACTACCAGTACCTATGTACCATACCTTCAAACGCCTTAAAATATCAATTAGGCAAGATAACCGTCCAGTTGCTAGAGTATCCATAAGGCCCTTGCATTCCTCCACAGGAAGATCACAAAGTAGCAAACCACTTCTACATTTCTCAACCATATCCTCAACCTTTTGAGCAGAACCTACCACTTGTAAGAACAACTCAAGTGGCATCGACCTAATAGCCAGATCTAACTCAAACAACTTACAAGTGCTGTGTGGATTTTTCAAATCATAAGAATTATTACTAGAGAATAAAGCATCATCCCAGAGAGGAGAACTGCTGATCCAACCCCAAAGAAAGACGTGAAGAAGCTTTGTCCGAACCATTTTTGCCAGTACAAACCCATTAGCACGCATCACTGCAGCACGCTCTGATTGGACATCTAATCCTACATTTTTTGGAATTCTCTGCACACTGTCCAATTTGGGAACTGGTTGGCCCCTCTTCTGCCGAATATATGATTGCTTCCGCACTTGAGTTTCAAAAGACCTCATTTGATCATGAATTTGAGCCAATAATTCAGGTGACACACTATAAACAGATGGGTGGAGGACCACTTCAGTTGTTCTGTTGCGGCCACAGTTTGTCACAACTGGAACACTGACATGGATGCATTTACAATGTCCTTCTTGCTGAAGTTTGTTCAGAACACGTTCCAAAGTCCTCCTGTCCATCATTGTGTTCTTTTCCTTCTCAAGACTCTCAAGACGTCTATGGAGCTCAGGCTTTATTAGGAACCTCTCCTCCTTCTCACCCAAAAAAAGAAAAATAGATAAAAATAAAATTACAAGGTTAATGCAAAATAAGCCTACTAGCTAACATAAGAATATTTGGAGAACGATAAGACAAACCTGCAACATTTTGAGTATACGCTGCTCCCTCTGTGAGCTGGTTGCACACATAGTAAGTCGGGGATACCTGGAATATGATCGACGCCTGGTATTTGTTACAGCAGCAGGAGAGTGTGTTTCTAACCAATTATTATTTGGTATGGATTTACTGCCCTGCACTAGTTCCTCATCAGGTAATCCATTGGATAGCTCTACATCAGAATTCTGCGGATTGGACTGTAAAAGCAGAATACTAGACGCTTCATCATCCACAGCTGCGCCATTAGAAGCCCCAGTCGTGACTGCTGCACCATTTTCAATTTCGGTGATACCTCCAATATTCCCCTTGGAAGTAGAAGTATCTAGCACCGGCACAAGCTGACACAAGTTCTCATGGAGGCCAAGATCCACAACAGGCGAATCAGAATCATTGACTTCTGGCAAAACTGTTTCTCTTTCAATGGGAGCCATAGAGGATGATCTGGAACTGAAGTTACGTGATGTCCAAACTCGGTAGACCTCACCCTTATTATGGCTTTCCAGCTGTAAATGCAATCCAAACCTAGTAATCACTTGTTTAAAATATCGCTTGTGGTACTCCTTGCTGCATAGTCCAAGCCTTCTACACACCTGCTCATGACATAAAAATTTGCAAGTGTATTAGCATTTGACACTCTTATTTATGTCTCAAACAAGCACCAGCTGTCAAATCCTGACTGCCTTTTATAGAAAATTTATTGCATTTCTAATACATCCAGATTACAAAGATTTGCAACACGTGACTGAAATCCAACCAACATTGTCCAAGGCGTATGGTAAAATATTGATGCTGTCTTTCTAAAACCATGTAGCCATTCATTACAGAGAAAGAGATCCAAAATTACATTAGCACTTTGAAATAATGACTTGAGATGCAATTCCCTTAATATATCAATACACCAAAGAGTGATCAGAGAGATGTAATATATTTACCCAAGTGATTTTGCATATGCTCCTGTATCCAGAAGAACTTCAAATCAATGGTACCTTAGTTCATCAAAGAGTACCAAGTGGTAGCTTCAAGGGTCAGTAAACAATGTGACACATGGAAATAGTTTAAGCCTTAATCGAACACAACTATCAACATACAGAAGGTTGGAGAAAATTTTCTGAGGAACACAGGAAGTTGAACAGGTTGATGAGAAAAGAGCTTTCCTGAATGGACTTTTTCAGGGTTCAGGGTAAACAATGCACAAGAAGCAAGAGGGAAATAGAGGACCAAGGAAATACAATAAAGAACTTGATTAAGATGGAAAAACAAAGAAATCAAAGTCCAACATCTAATTGCATTGTTCCTATTTTGGATGCAGTAAGTGCACTTACTTCTGTATTGGTCAACCCCTTAGATCCTGCAGCATCAATCATGTCATAAACCTGACGCAGAATAGGAAGCTCTACAAGTTGTTCTGTAATTTGTCCTCTCTTCAACAAATTCACCGACTGTTCCATGTCATTGTCATCGTGCCCACGTCCATGCAGCTTTGGCTCAAAATGTGATGGTGAAAAACTTCGAACTAGACGTAAACAGTTGACCTCCTAAAAATGAAAGAAACAAGTAATAAGGAGGAGGGTGAAAATCGCTCATATTTCATTAAATATGGACAGTCAATCTCCTTTCATACGTTCAGTATTTCCACTAATCAAAACTGCTACAAATTCAAATTCCCAAGTACTCACCCCTAAAAATTTAATACTAGGTAAAAGAACCAAAGTTTTAACACTAGTATTCCAAAAGATAATTCGCTAAAACTCTATTGAACTCAACTCTTTCTTAAATCATAATATAGTGGTATTGAATAACCACATCCAGCCTACATCAACAAGCAGCAATAAACATGATGATTATAACTAGGATTCCACAAGAAAATTGGTTACAATCATATCCCTGCCGTTCTTGACCTCAAGGAACAGAAACAGTACGCCACAAATTACGGTTTAAGGAAGAGTTGAGTTATTAATATGTACAGAACTAACAACTTCTGCATAAAGCAGCGATGAACATGAGTTGTTATAACTAGGATTCCACCAAAAAAAAAATTGCTAGTTACAATCATAACCATGCTGTTCTTGACTCAAGGAACAGAAACAGTCTGCCACGCCTAGCTGCCTCAGATCTGACTGGTAATAACTGATAATTCACATCTACAAACAATTTATAAAGAACTAAAGAAGTAGAGATTCAGAAGGCTTCCCACCATTACAAGGTTTGAAAAGGATCAGATGGGGCATTAAGGTAACTTATTCTCATTCATCTGTGTTCCAAGCAATAAAGAATGTAAAATTATCCAAGTCACAGTTGCAGCGCAATACCTTCTTGTTGATCATCGTACAACACTCTTCTATGACTCGTGCATCTTTCAACCTGTGACATATCTAATAACAGAGATTGCACAGTAAATGATTTGATGATAAGAAATAGGAGTCCTTTAAGAGTAAGATCATGAGATTAGATTTTGGGGGGAGAGAGAGAAAGAGAGATGACCACAATAAGAAAAAGAAAAGAAAGTTACATTTCTCCAAGCTCTGTGGCCAAAAGCCCCTCTATAACCAAGATCGCGCTTTATATCTGAGACAACAAGAACCTTCAACAGCACAAAGCAATAATTAGAACGACTGTATATAAAGAAGCGGATAGTGGAAATGCAGAGTGGAAGTATGACTGACTTTGCCCAGAGCTTTTTCAAGTTTATCGCAGATGGCTTTTAGTGCAGGCAAAAAATCTTTTACATGCACATCCTCTTTCGCAATTTCTTTAGAAAAATCATCACCAGCTTCAGTGCGGCCATCCGCAATCTCCTTATCCATCAAGAATTCGTCCTCCTTTGTGATTTCAAGTCTCTGTTGGGAACCAAAATGCTTCCCATAACGGTATAAATAGAGCATATTGGTGCTAACAATGGAACCGTTATTTGGCTCTCTGTTGCTGGATGTCTGTTTCTTCTTAATAACAGTTGGCTGCCTCACAATCAAACCTTGGGTTTCAAGTCTCTTCAGTTGGTAGAATAAATTGTTCGCTGGAATGTGTAATTCCTTAGCAAGCTCATTTTGTGCAATTCCATTTGTCCTGAGACACAACAATTATAAAAGCCACAATACAACAAAAATTTAGCTTCCATTTAAAAACACACCTCTCGCTGTATATGTCAAACTAAAATGTGAAAACACAGAATCCTGAAAGTTTGTACATTCAAAATCTTCATCACACATTTATGTTTAGGATAACAACAAAAGGAAAAGTCCACAACGACTGGCTTAAAGATAAATCTACAGTAAACGCGTTATTCTCTGTTCTAAATCAATCAGCATGATGAATGAAACTTAATCATCCTCCTTCCACTTCAATGAAACCACAATTTTGCACTAACATTACACAATTATCCAGCAAATTAACAACGTAAATTAGCAATAACAATACAGTAGGGCAGATAAATCAAAATGTATATTATTCTCAACGCGATAACTTGAAGCTCAAAGCTCACCGAGCAACGGCGAGGCGTTCGAGGATGATACGTTTAATGTCAGGCGAACTAGATTCTGACGTCTCCATTTCGTATATTCCGAGAAAACTCTTCCTCATAGCTTCAGGTGCCACGATTCTGACATTCATCTTTTCGCACTCTTCAACTGTACACTTGATCAAATCCTTCGTAGAGTTAGACGAGGCGACACCTTCACAGGCCTCGAGTTTGAGTCCCGGAGTCTCCACAAGATTCTCCCATACAGCCTGCTTCACGTTCGGACAGAGGGGGAGGCCGCGGGAATCTAGAGGTTGGCTGAGTCTCGGCCATAGGTTGCGGAGGTGGAGTCCATTAGCCGCTTCGCAGCATATTTCTTCGAGTGCTAAGTGAACGACGGAATCCATCCCGGCGGTGAATATCTCATGCGGCTGCGGTGTGGTGACCGGTGGCGCTTGATCTTCCCTCTTATTTTTTTCCTTCTCTCTTTTTCTTTGGCGGGGAATTGAGATTTTGAGAGCGTGAAGGGGTTAGGTTTAAGGTTCGATTCGGGTTGGGAGAAAACGGTAGCGAATATATTAGAGATGATTTTATGAAGAGAAGAACAGTGAAATTGCAATATAGCCCTTTGAATTATAGAATTATAGCACTTTGACCCTCTTTATTTCTTTTTATTGTAAAAGTGGCCTCTCTAGTTTGGTTCCTTTTGTTTATCTTTCTATTTTGATTTATGGCTAAAGATTATGCAAGTGCTTGTTTTTCATCTTTTCTTCTTCTTCTTCTTTTTTCCTAGTTTTTAGAGCCTATAAAATACTTTTAGAATATATAGGATTTTATATTTTATATTAAAATATTTTATAGATCCTTAAAAAATATTGTGTTAAAACTTATAAAAAAATTAAGAATATTAGTCATTTTTTTATATGTTTGATATAAAATATTAGGTGAAGTTTGTGTTGTGTATTTTGGAATTAAGAATACATATGAACATTGAAAGATAATTATAGAACTTATGGTATATGAACTTAGTAGTTCAATAAATATACTTGGCTAATTTCCAAAAATTGTGTATCTCCATTCAACACATTAATTATAATAATTTGTTTCATTCATATCATTGTTGTAACCATGTGATTCCATTATCTATTAACTAACAATTTTTATAGAACTTAATAAAACATACATCCTAGTAAGATTGAAACTCAAAACCTCGTATTTAGGCTTCAATTTTATATGATTACACTGTTTTAAAAAGAAAAAATAATTTTAAAGATGTCATTGCATATTATTCTCATACATAACTTATACTGGCACATACAAATCACTTATACGTTTAAAGTTATTATTCTTAATTTAGTTATCACAAATATGTATTAGATCTCTTTACTAATTATACAAATTTATTTTTAAAAAATAAGTAGTTTAAGCAGCTATAATTCTTTTATAGTCTTATAAATAAATATATTGAATTAATGTATTACAAAGTTTGCTCTGATTATAGTCTTGATGAATCATTAGGAATGTGAGTATCAAAATTTTACAAAAATTGTAAATCAAGAGAAATTAGGACTGTATATAGCATGAAACTCATTTTTGTTTTAAATAAATTTAAAAATATCATAATACTCAAGCCTATCATATCATACAATAATAATGATGAGCTATCATCCAAATAATTACCTTTAGAAATACTTAACAATATAATGATTGTGTTATCATCTAAATAATTGTTTTTTGAACTTTGTTTCAAATCATAATTCTTAAGTAACAAACACATAGTTGCAACCCACTCATTGATTTTATTAAACACATTTCAATCTCATATCCTACATAAAAAAAAAAGAAGTCATAGTAAAAAAAAACTTAAGTAGTTGAATAAATCTAGTATAATTATATATATTTTAGTGGCCGAGACACACTCAATGTGCGTGCAACTATGAATAAATAAAAATAATAAAATAATATAAATAAAAAGAATTTGAAGGAAAAAAAACTATGGAGGAATAAAAAGAACGTATAATATTCATAAATTATTCTAGAACTAAATGGAAGTAATGAGGTAGGAATGATGTGGTAGTTATTACACATTTATGAGAATAAAAAATAAAAATGAGGGTATTATAAAAATATACTTGAAAACACACCAATAAAGGAGTAGACACTTAATTAACAGTATAAATATATATAAGTCGAAATTCAAGTTTAAATAATTCAACCAGCTAAATATACTAATATCTTAATTTATAAAAAAAATATTTAATCAAATTCAAGAAAAATTAAATTAAGTTACAAAATCAATTCAAACTCAACAAAAATTAGAATTTGAATCCAAACATTATACCAAAGTTACTCCTGATAAATTAATAAATAGACTAAAAAATATGAAATCCAAACAACACTAGAAGCATTTAGAACCAAGACGAACATGGCAACCATGAATGAAACCCACAAAAACCCACCATTGGATGATGCAATAAATTTGCTTCCAACTTTGGAGCCGCACATAGGAAAATACTTTAAATCGTCCTAGAAAAAGGCAACGAAGAGGCGAATCCCGCAGGTGAAGCAAACGAGGATAGAGAAATATCTATCCATCTGTCAACCCATAGTTAAACTCCAGTAAGAAAGAAAATCCAAAAAGAAAAGAAAAAGTCCAAAAACAACCAGAGAGAGTCATCCACTCATCCTCTGTGCGTTGATACGGCGTCAAATCTGTAGCACTTAATAGTATCCCTTCTGTGGTCTCTCGTCTTTGTTTCTCTCTTTTTTTTTTTCATGATTTCAGATTGCTTTTGGTTACACCGCCGACGGTTCTCCACACTTTCTTGAAAAGGGCAAAAGAAAAGAGAGAGAAGGAAAAATGGTCCTGAATTTCAAGGTAAACCACTGGAAAATACCAGGAAATTTTCTTGGTTCTTTTCTTACTTTGATGGGTTCTGCAATATTTTCTTTCTGGTCTTATTCTCAATTGAATGTGGGCTTCTGGATTCTTGAGCTTTTAGAACTGTAGATAACACTTGTCTGGATTTTCTTGCAGTTGAGGTATCTCTATTGCTTTTACCTTTGGTTTTTCATCTGGATTCTTGAGGATTTGGATCTCTTTGGTTTGTTTCATTATGTGGGTTTGATTCTAATTGAATTCTTGTGAAAGGAATTGGTTTTACCTTTAAGGGGTTGCCATAAAAATTTGATCTTTATTTTTGAATCTTCTCTTACCACTTATTCTCAAGGATGTAAACCTTCTGTATATTGTCTTGAAATGTTTCTTTGGCACATCTCTGAGTGCTTATGAAATGACTGATCTTAGATGGTTTTAGGGGTTTGTCGGACTCAATCATTAGCCTATAAAAGCTTAGTTTCTGGAGAACACCACAGGAAAAGGTCCCTTGATCAATAAAAAAGAAGTCAGCTTTTTCTTGCCATAGAACAAGAGTGCTACCAGATTTTACTCGCTATATGTATCTATCCCTTTTCAACCCCTTTTATGTCTGATGTACAGTTTGCTTAGAAGTATTCAAGGCTTTTTGTGCTGCAATTATTTGTTTGAAAAAAGTGCCAAATAGTAAAGGAAAAAAGATTTAAGTACTGGGATGGTGCTGTTTTCTGTTCTATGAGTAACATTTTTAGGTTTTCTTGATGATCAACTGCAGTGATCTTAATTTGGTTTAAAGGGCAATGGAAGACGATATATTTTCTGGGATTGCTAATGGTACACAGATAGAGGCCAAAGTTCTTCAGACATTTCAGAAGAACTTTGTGCAGGTACAAAGCATTTTGGACCAGAACAGGCTGTTGATCAATGAGATTAACCAGAATCACGAGTCGAAGATCCCGGATAACTTATCCCGAAATGTGGGATTAATTAGAGAGCTTAATAACAACATTAGAAGGGTAGTTGATCTCTACGCTGATCTCTCCAACTCCTTCACCAAATCCATGGAGGCATCTTCGGAAGGGGAGTCAGCCGGAACTACGAAATCTGATGGAAGAGGTGGACAGAAGAGAATTAGGTCTGGTAGTTGATTTATATTCAGAGTTGTCAAATCCCTGGATTGGGCTAAATTCGGATAGTATGACTCAATTTCTTGTGAAATTTTCTTAACTCAACCTTCACTTCCTTCAGCCAGAGAATAGTGCATACAGTTATCTTTGTAGTTTTGAGTAAACTTTCTTCTTGAAACAAAGCATTCCTCTGCTCTGAAATCTGCAATTGGAATATGTTAATGAAAATCTATCAACTGCCTATGGACAATAAAGATTTTGTTTTGGCTTCTACAGCAATATTTTACTATCTTTTCTTCCCTAGTCATTTTCCAGTCATGTAATAATCTTATACTTGATCATTAAATTTTTAATTGGATGTACAATATCATCTTCCATTTCTTCTTACATCTCTTCATGGTAGGAAATCTGAAGCCCTTGACGAAGCTATGATTGAGCTCAACTCAAATTCGAAAATAATTCTTCTCATGATTAAGGTTGGTGTCTCAACTAGGTAGATTGTCATATGGACAAAGACCTTAAAATTTTCAGATCACAACAAACTTTTCCGGAGGTCGCTCAAGAAAAATCCTTTATGCTATGTTTGGATCAAGAAAATTAATGAGGAAAAGGAAAAGGAAAATATAAATATGCAAACATAAAAGCATAGAGTTATATGATTTGAAGCATAAGAAAATTTTTCTATAGCATTTTCCTTTTTAAAATCCAAGGTCAAACGATCCAATTCAATCTAATTTAAAGAATATAGATCTCAATTAAGTGAAAGTAAAAAAGTCGATCGGATTAAAAAATAAAAAATTTCTTATTAAATAAGAGTAAAGATGAATTTTTTGAGTGCCCCAAGGGTATTTCTACAAGAATAATTGCTTTCTCTACAGTCCCAAGTTTGATTCTTTTGTTTCCAAATTGGACCACACATTTAAAGGTCCTAACTTTTTCAATTTTCTAGCAAAATACACTTAACTTGATCCAAAAACTTTGCTAGTTGTCTTGCATCATTCTCCCTGTGGTGCTTTCTGATGGGAACTTTCAACAGCCATCTTTACTATTATTATTTTCTCATCTTTGTCGAAAGATATTCCTCAAGGTCTGGGACTTGTTTTGGCTTCCAATGACTGGTTGGTATTAGGACATTTAAAAAAAATAATAATAATATACTAAAAAAATTATTAAGATTGTGTTGATATGCTTTAGGGATTAGAATGAGGGAAAACTCAGCCACAAGACTAGATTTTGATGCAAAGAATAATTAGTCTTTTGACTGCTGTTTTGTCCCAGTTAATGGTGGTCTTGTATTTGTTCTCTTGTAGATAGAACCATTCAAAGCAAGAATATTAGAGAAAATATAATTTTATCTTAAAAAAATATTGTAATATATTAAGATCGTATTTGATACGAAAGACTGTCAATTGCATCTAATTTTGCCCCGATAAAATTAGGAATTATTTGAATGGATTAATACATATGTTTGATATTAGAAATTGTAGTTCAGATTATAAGTTTCATAATCTTGCAGTTTCGTTTGATTTAAAAGATTGAGAAATACTATTTTCTTAAATTTTATTATTGTCATCATTTGTCCATCTCCCAAAATTAGTTGCGTCAAAATAAAGGACAAAATCGTCTATGTATTTTTTAATTGATCTGGTCAAATTACAATTTCGCCTGCAACCATGAGACGTCAGTTGGTATCAATCGTGTGAATAGTATGGGCTTGAAGTTAATTTTGGCTAGACTTGTTATCATAATTTTTTATATCAAATAAATTACTAATATGGATTGATGGGACTAGCCACCTTAATCTTTCATATTAAACGTGCCCTAAAGAAATTGAGAAATGGGTCTAAGCGTTCCGATTCAAACTATACTTATTTTTTAAAAATTATTTTTCTTCTTATTTGGCTCCAAATTATGGTACTTCTAACCTATAATTGCGATGACCCAATTACAAAAATACTTGTTACAACAAATCATAGAGATACAAACAAGAAAATTAAGAAATTAATTACGTGCAAGTTGTAAATAATGACCTGAAAGATTTCATTAGTTTCTTGCCATTTTAAAGTTAAATTTTGAATATCAGATTCTGATATAAATTTTATATTTTTTCAATTATTTATTGTTATAATATATTTTGTACTATTAGGCTTGGCACTCGAGCGGGTAGGATGGGTTTTCCCTAAACTCGAACCCATCTTGCTCAACCCAGTTCAGACCTACTATTTTTTTAAATGTTTATTTAATTAATCATAATTTATAATTCAACTAAAATCTCATGAAAATTAATATAAAAAAATTCAATCAACACAATAATTGTTAGTGGTCTACATTTGTAAAATAAATAAGTTGTGATCTCTATACATGATTTTGGATAATCATCATCTTTTGAACTAACTTTTGGAATGAGTTAGGCCCAATGTCCATTCATTAACATGGTATCGGAGCCACTTTTTTTCGATGTTGGGTTACCCAGTGTTGTTGGACCATTTATTTCATATCATTCCACGTTTCAAATGTTCATTATTGGACGTGCGCGGGGTGTTTTAGTATCCTACGTCGATAAAATAAATAAATCGTAGTCTCTGTGTATGTTCTTAGACAACCCTTATCTCAGCTAGCTTTTGGGATGAGTTAGGCCTAAAGTCCATTATTTAACAATAATATTAAAATATATGAACTAAAAAGTAAAACATAAAAATCAACTAAGAAGGGCATGTTGACTTAGGATTAATTTAATTTTTATTTTATTTTTAAAATTATTAAAAAATATAACATATGTTACAATTAAATAAATACAATTTCATTAGGAAAATAGACTATTATTATTTGACAAATTAGTCATGGGCCTATGAGCCCGAAATATACCTTGTAAGTAAAAACACTCAAGGCCCAAGAGACTTGGGGTTGGGGTCTAATTAAATTGTAATTTGACAAATAAAAAATATGATTGGTTGCCCTCCTCCAAATATAGGCCTTTGCTAAAGGCCCGATTAAGTGGGCCGGATGTCATTGGTGATTTTTTTTTTCTCTTTTTTTTTTATTTTTTAATTATAAATGTAATACAAAATTCATTTCTTTTTTTTCCCCTTCTAATATTATTAAAATTTATTGCTTCAAAATTACAACCTAAATTAAATAATTGGCGTAAGACATTAATTCAATAATTATTGTTTTTTATAACAATAATTTTTTTTTCTCAAACTCCTCTTAAATACTCCACAAATGGGAAAGTTGATTATTAAATTCAGAAAATAATATATGTGTGAAAGAAGAAAAAAGGATTGTATATAATTTTATTGAGTGATTAATTAGTCAATATAATATATTTGCATGATTAAATAAAATTTTATATTATTCAATATATATTTACATATATTTATATATATTTTTACAATGAATGCAAAACAAAAGTCACATGAAAGTTAGCCCATTCGGTTTTATTTTCAAAAGTATTTTTAGTTTCTATCTATATTTAAAAATTAAAAAGATAGTTATGAAATAGAAATAAAAATAAAAATTGAGATATATTTGAATGAAAAATTAGAAAGTAGTGATTAAAATATGTTATGGGATTGAAAAAATAGATTAATTTATAATTTTTTTGTTTAAAAAGATTTATTTATTTTTCAAATATATTTATATTTTATTAATTTAAAAATGATAGTGAGTATTTTATGTGTAATATTAGAATGATAGAGTAAATTTAGAAAGAATTAAAAAAAAATGTGTATTTTTAGAAAAAAAATTATAAAAAATATTTATTTTCAATTTTTATCCTCAATAAAAATAAAAATAAGGTTTGAAAATGAAAACAAGCGGGCCGAAAGTATGACCATGATCCGATGCAAACCCTAACAGAGCCGCTTCACCACACATATATATGACTTCGCCGTCCACACACCCAACACAGTCTGGCCTCCATTGCCAATCACTCTTTCGTCCTCAGCTCAATTTTTCCTTACTTCAAAAACTCACCCGATAGAACTTAGTACTTCAGAAAAATGGCCACTCAAATGAGCAAAAAACGGAAGGTATCTATCTATTTGTGTGTGTATTTATATGTATGGAGATTATATATGGAAACACGTGTGGAGGTGACATAGTTTTGCGTTTTTTGTTTTTTTTGGTTTTTTTAATAATATTTTTGAGGATGGTAGTTTGTGGCGGATGGGGTGTTCTTCGCTGAGTTGAACGAGTTGCTGACGAGAGAACTGGCGGAGGACGGATACTCCGGGGTGGAGGTGAGGGTCACTCCCATGCGCACTGAGATCATCATTAGGGCCACCCGCACCCAAAATGTTCTGGGTAAAGTTTTGGTTTGATTTCTATATTTTGATCTATTTGCTTTATCTAGCTGGACAGCTGCATTGTTGTGGGCTGTGAGGTAATGGCACTTTCATAATGGCATTTTGATCTATTTGCTGGATAATTGATTGGTAATTTGCACTTGAATAAATCTTTTGGGTATTCTTCTTGTTAGGCGAGAAGGGGAGAAGAATTAGAGAACTGACATCTGTTGTTCAAAAGAGGTTCAAGTTCCCCGAGAACAGCGTTGAGCTTTATGCAGAGAGAGTTAACAACAGGGGTTTATGTGCAATTGCGCAGGCTGAGTCCCTGCGCTATAAGCTCCTTGGAGGCCTTGCTGTCCGCAGGTTTGGCTCATATCTCATTGAATGCTTTGATTTATTTGATGACAGATATTTTCAATATGATAAACGTTGGTCTTCTCTTTCCATAACGTAACACATTTGGATGCACATGTACTGCGAATGAGCAATCTTGATAACTGGGAAAGGAACATTTTGTGCCTGTTGGGTTGTGCGTCTTAACATTATCACACATTTAAACTACTTACTGTGATGGTTTTTCTGCTAGATCTCATAAATTTCCACTTTCCAGACCTAGCTGAACGTGTGTGTTCAAGTTAGCACATATTCAACATAGCATTGGTTTATGCATATTGCTTTCTCCAGATTTTGTGGGGTTAAAGAGAATAATGACTGATGCTTAAATTGATTTGCTGGAGTTAGGTTGGCCCCTTTACTTGCCAAATGTAATGGGGTTTTCGACTTACTCCCACATAGATCCATTTGAAATTCTTAAATTTCCCCCCCTTATATCTAAGTTTGGATAGGCTAACAATTGCCTAAATGGTTTGCAATTCATAAGCTTCTTGTTAGTCCTTATCAAATAAATGAGTTTGATTTTAGATGCTTAAAAATAAATTTGGACTTGGTGAGTTACCTGACGACTCAGCATTGGTTTTACCCCTTCCTTCCACATATGGGTTGAAGGGGTTTTCTATCAATGCTTATATTGAACCACTGGAGTGAGTCTGGCCCCTTAGGCTACTTTCATGTTTTTGGAGTTTAGAAGATGCTCCTACACAAATTATCTGACAGTATTTGTCTCCATTTTTTCTGTGGTTGGGTTGAATTATTAATTTATCAGGTTTGTGGTCAATTTGATGGATACTTCTAACGGCTGGTCAGAGCTGATTATTGTTATACCTTGATGGGGCATGCCCTGGCTGGCCTGTGGTGTGCATTTGCATATCTTATCCCAACTTAAAGCCTTTCTGGCTGGCCTTGGTTGGATCAATCGTAGCACATTATACTGAAATTGGGTGCATGTAATTGGTTAAAAATTGTGATTCATGGGATGGTGAACGTACTAGGGAATATTGTTTAGATTAATTGCACTCAATTTTGCATTTTATCTAGGGGTCACACGACATCCCGAATTCAGCTGAACCAACTCAACCCAATCTGAATTAAACAAATAAAATTTAAATTTTATTTGGAGTAAAATATAAAATAACAAAATAAAGCTTGAAATTTTGAACTTTAGCAATATTAAAATTACTATTTTGGCATTTTTTGGTCTGATTTATTTTCACAGCCATATAAGAAGGATTATTACAATCTTAAATTACTTCTAATGCTTAATTTTGTATTCAAGTGGACATGAAAACTGTACTGCAAAAAGTTAACGAAATATTGCATTAATTATTGAATTGTCCCAAAAAATTTTCTTAGGCCTTATACGATGCAAGATTTTGCATAAATAAATATATAAAAATTCTTTCTGTTGAGACATTATAAAAAATTCAAAAGACTTAAGTAAGCTTTTATAACAAAATTGTTTGTATAATTTAAAATATTTGTTTACTTATTTATTTGATGATATATTTTTATTAATTTATGTATTGCTTAATTGAATCAATATAAAGTTAAAAAACAATGGCATTAATTTAAAAAAAAGTTAAAAGAGATAATTTAATCTACACAAAAGATTCAAAAATTAAAGAGAGTGGGTGAGAAAATTTGAAAAAATATGGTATTTTTTCAAATTAAAACACTTTGTAATTTTAATATTTTTATGATGTAGATTGATACTATAAAATGAAAGGAAAAAAAAGGGTCCTAAAAATTAATATATTATGCGGTTCAATTAAAATTAAGTTATAATGAGAACTCTTTACTACTATTCTAATTTATTGATAATTAAAAATAGATAAAATTAAAAAATAAAAATACCAAAAATTTTCTAAAAATTAAAACAAATATTCAAAACAATTATTTTAAAAATTAGATCAACTCTAACCTGATTTAATAGGAATCAGTTTGGATTAGGGTTGAGCACTTTCAGGTTGTTATCAAGTTGGGTTGGGTTCGAGTTTAGAAAATTAATGTTATACCCCGACTTCAACCCAAACTGATCCCCACCCGACCCCCCCAAATTGCCACCTTTGATTTTATTTGGCTCCTTAATTTGCTATTTTGTTTAGAATGGCTCCATTGCATCTTGTTGGAGCACCTTTAATGATCATATTGCATTTCTTCTTGTTATTTCATTGTGTTTCTCTTAATATTGGAGCAGTCTCATGGATTGCATTGATATTAATCATGTCCTTCCCACCAACATGGGTTGAAGAGGCTTTCTCATCAATGCTTATAGCAACTGTTTTGGAGTTTATCAGGCTCCACAAAGTACTTTTATGTTTGTGAAGTTTGGAAAATCTCCTACAAATTGTGCATTTTGATGCGTGTTTAATGCTAGACTCTCTGTTTTGCGTTTAGCCAAAGCATTTTGAGTTTACATCCTGTTCAAGGTAGTGTAATGGTGGAAGGCACTCTTTGCTGGCCACAATTTGTCTGGCATCCACAATAAATCATGCACTTTAGCATAAATCTCCCGGCAGTTATGGCTTGGTTATAATTTGGGGTTATGAACATTTACCTAGTATGCTTGTAGAGCATTCCTCAATTCCCCCTTCCCTCTGCAGGTGGGAATGAAGAAAGATCTGATTTCCAAAACAACAAATAAATATAAAGCAATGTTAAGAGTTAAAAAGAATAATGTGTAGGCTGCAAGTGCTTGCAACTGAAAGTTGAAGATAAATATTTTTTTCATTAATGCTGTTTTCTCCTATTCAGAGCCTGCTATGGGGTGTTACGATTTGTTATGGACAGTGGTGCAAAGGGTTGTGAGGTATGGAAAATAATTTTACTATTTCCTGCAAGACAGGCATCCCTTGGTCAACCTTGGTTTGTAATCTGCGTTGATGCATTATGCAGGTAATTGTTAGTGGAAAGCTTAGGGCTCAACGTGCCAAATCAATGAAGTTTAAGGATGGATACATGATATCCTCCGGCCAGCCTGTCAAAGAATATATAGACTCTGCTGTGAGGCATGTTCTTCTTAGACAGGCAAGTTTATAACCCATTTAAGCTGGCTGTTTTTCTGTTTTAACTGGTTATCACATTGAATGAATTTTGTATTAGAAGGGTCTAGCTGATCTCACGTGTAGCTGTCTTAAAATCAATCTCACTCTGATTATGAAACTTGCTGCAGGGTGTTCTTGGCATAAAAGTGAGGATCATGCTCGACTGGGACCCAAAGGGGAAGCAGGGTCCAGTGACACCCTTACCTGATCTTGTCACCATCCATCCACCAAAGGAAGAGGAGAATTATGCTGCTCCACAAGTAGCTGCAACTGATGTAGAGGTTCCAGTGGTCTAAAACTTTTATCAGCAGCAGATGTAATGTAGATATGTGAAATTATGTTGGTAACAATTGGATTACTTTCCAGTTTGATTGTTTTGCTTGTGATCTTTAAAACACTTGAGGGTCACTCCTTATCTTATACCATGTACTTTAGATTTTCAACATGATCATGCTTGCAATGTAGATGGAAAATCTTTGTAGTTTCTGGGAGGAGGTTCAATATACAAAGTTGGCCTAGCATAGTTCAGTGTTTACCAAAGAACAAGTGCTTGTATTTGTTGTGATCGTGGAAATATGCTACGTTCGGATTAGGAAATTTAGTAAAGAAAAAGATAAGGTTCTGAAAATTGAGCTTGGGAAAGACTTAATGTTTTTCCTTAATGAGACCTAAAAGAACATTATAAATTTGACATATCGCGAGTAGCCTTTAGTTGAAGAACCGCCAAGCATCCACAAATTTGAAACTCATTTGAGGAATTATATGACATTTTTCGGTGCTGCTAATAACTAATGAATAGTATACATATGTATGTATATTAGTTTGGATCTTAAATAAATTGAAATTTTACGAGACAAATTGATTAACAAGTAACTTACGTAACACTGTTTGGAAACAATATTTCTATTTAAAAATGAATCGTTTCAAATGTTCCTAATTTTTTTTACTCATTGCATCATTAGTGTCTATAAGGATCAAGATCCATATTTAGGAATTTTTTGGTCCGAAAAATCAAGATAAGCTCATAAGAGGATCGGATAATTTCTTTTGACTCTTTTTCAAGTTCGTAAATGTATTGATTGATCATATATTTAATTAAAATTATATGATTTAGACTAGAATGGCTTTTCCTATTTGATCGAATTATCTACATATTCTGCAAATTGATTCATTTGCAATTTTTTTAGTTGCTAGAGATTCATTTGCAATAGGGTTAAAGAAGCATCCTCAAACTTCTTAATTTTGAAAACTCGTTGATAGAGTTGATTTGTTTGTACTTTACCACAAACCGAAGGGGAAATTGCTCTTATTGTTCTAGTAATACTAAAAACACAACATCATTGTTGCTTAGATGGGTCTATTAAAGTTGGGCAGATCCCAATTCAGTCCGTAATGACTTTTTATTGTAGCAGGCCGACCGGCCCACCAGCCCTCCTGACAAAAAGGGCTGTAAGTTTGGATAGCGACTGCTCTTATCGTCAAAGATTTCATGGCACTTTTAGTGAACTCTCCTGATTTGAGCCCTGCAGCCAACAAAGAATCAGATATCATCTGCCGCTTGTGCTTCATTTCTCCCTCGAAAGTAACATTCACTGTGATACTTCATCCGGTAATATGGGGCAGATGTAGAAGCCACTCACTTGAATTTACTGCAAATAACTAAGTTTTAGCTGATCTTAACCTGAATCCTTTGTGTTTTTTCTGACATTATAGGTTTGCTTTGATTCATTTTTAATCGAAAGTTTTGATATTTTTTGTGCATTTGATTAACAAGTAAAAATGGGGATCATAGAAAAGATAATAAAAATAAAACCAAAGGTGATTTTTTTTCCCTTTATCATCATCATCATTTGTTGGAGGTGTATGTTGCATTTTATATTGAAAATGACAAGCAATGGTATTTTTGTTTTAACTGTGCTTAGGATGGAATTTGGTTTATTAGAGGCTATTTAGGGAGCTTTATAAGCTTCTCAAAACATCGTATAAGATATTTAAAAATTTATAAATTGATAAAAATTATTTAGTAATTATTTTTTAAAAATAATTTATAAAATTTTAAAATAAAATATTAAGAACTTATAATTTTTTTAAGAAAAAAGTAAGAATACCTTATTTTTTTTAACATCTTAATAAATTTTTTTATTTTTAAATTTTTTAATTGCAAAATTATCATTATTAATATTTTAAAAATTCTAATATTTTATTTGATTCAAATACTTTAATAACTTATTTTAAAAATTAGATATTACATTTTATAAACTCCAAAAACATCTTATAAAATATTTTAAATAAGTTTAGCCAAATATCCTCTTATTCTATATATGGCATGAGTAAAGAATTGAGGATGAATTTATTTTGTATAAACTTGTGAAACAACAACTAGATGGTAACATGAAGCAAGCATAATTGTGTGTGTGGGTATGGGGTGGGGGGTTTAAGTTATTATATTTATGGTGAATTAGCTGGATTAATTTTTTATATTTCATATTTGGCTTTTATTGCTATAATTGACTACTGCTTTTTGTTTTCTAAACGCAAGTGCTGATGTTGTCTTCTAAGATGCATAATCATGATGCTGATTTTTGCATTGAATTCAACTACGTAGAATACCATTTGGGCAGCTCAAGGCTAAGATAGCGAGGCTGAGGGCACAATTATTGGAGCCCCCAAAAGTATGCAACTTTTGAACTTCATCACGTCAAGTTTCACATGCTTGGAACAGTGGTTCAGTGAAAAGCCGCTCCTCCTATAAATTCTTGTTCCAAACTTGTTTTTTCGTGGGGATGAATCAGTTTCTGCAGCATCCTTATATCCTGATAATTCTTCCACGATGGATCAGGGGTCTAGTGGAGCTGGGGAAGGTTTTGAAGTTTCGAAATTTGGCCATGGGCGTGTTGCATTGATAGGTTTTCCCAGGTTGGCCATCTCACATTACTTTAGTAGCATATGTTGGAAAAGAGAGTAGAGGAAAGAAGAAAAGTAGAACTTCTGGCTAAACCATTGAATTGTATCTCTGTCACATGTTGTGCTGCCAGAGGATAATGATGACTAGTTAAGTGGCTTTTATGACTATTTCTCATATTATACTTGTGTTGTGTTACTCTGTAGCTACCATGCCATCTTCTTCTGCCGGTGGGATTGTTCTCTAAAGATTATTTACCCGTTACCCGTGTATCCTCCTTTTTCATTTACACCTGCACTCCTACTTCTTCCATATCTAAGAGATCAGGGATGGCTGTTTATGCTGCTGTGGTTTCTCTTCTGCATATGATCGAGCGGATCCAGCATCATTCCCTTCCTTCCATTTCTCTTGACATGAAACAGGCTGAATTTCTCCCTGAAATTTATTCCCATTTTGTCACTTAATATATAATTAGTGACAATTTTTATATTGTCACTTAATATTTTCT